>BRZM01000067.1:2585721-2686987 GCA_033238685.1 Lates japonicus
TCAATGGATTAGTTCCATGTCTTCTTCAGATGCTGAAACCTAATAGCTTTGTTTATCCTGACTTTTTCCTCCAGTGCCACCATCAGGTTGACATTTGTGGTTTGTGTAAAATGTCTAGACAGCTCTTGGATGGATTGACATTAAATTTGGTGGACTTCCTGCCCCCTCAGGATGGATATAATAAACTGAAGTCTTTGTTATAGCACAGCTGCTTCTTTGTTTCATATTTACATTCAACAAATGCGTATGTTGCTGTCACTTTGTTTTATAAGCAAATCCCACGGAAACGATTATGTTTAAATCAATGACGTAGAAGCTCTTACCGGAAACCTTTAAGTCATCTTTTGGGTCCGTCATCTTTTTAAAATGCATTTGGTTTTGTAAAAGGTGCCTGTGTTTATGTTCACCAAAATATCGTGCAATTCATGACCTTTGTTTCTTGAGATAAAATCCATTTTGAAAATATAGACATTTCATTTTGTACAGTATACATCACACTTGTTGTGGGGTATGAAAATTGATTTTTGATCGTTCTAATTACTTTCAAGTTATTCATTCACGGTGAAGAGAAAAGCGATTCCCAATCTTAAGAAGTTCAATGAGGCAGTTCTGTATTTAGCGAAATTAGCATTGAGAATTGATCCACTGTTGAACTTGAACATATGAATTCCAGTTGTGGGCTTTCCACAGCATCATGGATACTTCACCGGGGCGCTGGCCCAACAAACAAGGAAAGTACATTACAATGTTGCTCAAGCAGCAAAGCAGTGATCAGGCTTCAGTTCAGCTTTTCATCATGAAAGGAGATGCAGCAACAACATCACAATACTGATGTCAAAATATAACCACAAAAAGTGGTGGTGTGGTTTATATTAGCATCATTATATCACCCTACAGGATACACTTTTTAATGTCAAACTTTCTGTGTGGAAACTTTTTCTGCTGTCAGTATGTACAGTAGTCTAGTACCCAGATCAGCTGGGGCGACTGTCCTCTTCTTACCCTTCTAAATGGCAGTGTGGCCGAGGCTGTTACTCCAGGACTAATGACTCAGCATGCAAATGTCTGTGTTCCATTTAAGGTCTCATATTTTTCCTCTTTTCCCCCTGATGCTCTCCTTCTCACATTCTCCCTCCTCCTCATCCCTCTCACCTTACCTCTTTCCACCTCATACTTGCCTCTGTTTCTTTTCCTGACCTCTTCTGTCTGTTCCCCTTATTTCCACGTCTCCTACTTGCTCTTTATGTCCCTTTCCCCTCTCCTCCTCCTCCCTGTGCTATGAGTAAAGCATGCCAGTCAAAGCCTAGTAGGCAGAACTGTCACTACTGTTCATGGTAACCTTTCAGTGATGTAGACATGCAACAGTTAAGCCAGCAGCAGCGCCTAGCTAATGTTAATTCTCAACTGCCTGTTCCCCCTCCAACCCTTCCTCCTATTCTCTCTTTCCATCCGTTATTCCAGTGTCTCTCCATGTCTCCATTTTTGTCTCACTTTGTTTTTCTTTTTTCATTTTTCCAGTCCTCCCACTAAATTTCACCCTAAAACTTTTACTTCCTTTCTGTCTGCTTCTTTTGAGCCACTGAATTACTGAATTAACCCTCCATATTATTCTGCTTTTCTCTCTCACCTTACCCATCCATTGCATCTATATACGTGTACATAGCTTCAGCATGGGAGCATCAAGTGATATTCACACCAACATGGAAAAGGAAAGATGAGAGTAACGGAGAGAGGAGTAACTAAATGTCCTTTGCTGTAAAGAGTTAGTGCCATGCAGGTGGTTCTGGTAATGAACCAGTAAAGAGGAACATGACCCGTGATAATTGCTCTCCTCAATCACCTCAACCTCTTACAACTGGACCAGAAGCAGACGGGTCTCATAGCTCTGCTAAAATAAGAAATGTGTAATACAGACTAATCATCACAACCACTGACCCTTTGCAAAAACTCTTGATTATTCTTACTGCAGTTTTGGAGAATAAGGAGACTCCACTTATATCTGTATCTGTCTATTCTGCAGTTATTTATTATCATATTCATTATTTCTGATATAATAATATATGGTTTTTCAGTAATTATCAGATCAATTATCGTTACTAATATGTTCAAGTCCAACAATAAGTTTTTGTCAGTATTCACAGGTGGGTAACTGCTGAAGCAACATCCTTGTACCTGCACTAAAGGTTACTTGGGGCATCTGCTATCATAGTGAAGTACAAAGAGCCGGCTGCCAACTCTATAGGAGCACTCCACTGATTTTATATATATGAAAATCTTTTTTTTGTCATGCTTAATTCTACTCAGCATGTGAAAACAGTTGGATAAAGTCTTCTGTGTTAGGCTAGACCCTTCAAACACTTCACAGCCAACCTGGAGCATGGAGTTTGAAAGATGAGGACATTTAACTCGCAGGGATAGAGATACTTCTCCAGTGTGTGGATTGTAGGGACCCTGTGTTTATGAGGCTTGACTCATACTAGAGTTCAAAAGTCAGGATATCTCTCAGCCTCTGCTGCTTCAACTTTTGTGCACTAAGTTGCAAATAGGATGCAACTATAGACACAGGTATTTGGGCAGAGGTGTAGCTCACATTTCATACCAACAGCAGACAGCGGTGATTCTGTCTGGCAGAATCAGTATTTTTGCAAGTTATTTAAAAGTTACTAGCTTAGTTTTAGATGAATTTAATGGGTCCAGTGTCATAATATGTCACAGTACATTACACTGTCGGGTTGCACCCCTTCGTAAGCCTGTAGGTTCTTCAGGCAAGGTTAGCTTGGCCCCTCTGTGTGTGTTCTGCATCAGCGGGTGGCTCAGCCACAAAACACCCGCTGGAACCTTTTCACTTGTCATTGTCAGTCTAAATCACAAGTTAGCCAGACAGACAACCATCCTGAGAGCCGTGTCACAACACATCTGCTCCTCATACTAAATGTCTGTTTAGAAGCTCTGATATAAAGAAATGCCCGTCTTTTTGTCAAGACAGCCAAAAGATAGTGCAGCAGGAGGGAACAGATTTCTCTGGCACCGACACAGATCTTGCGATTGTCATTTGGAGCTGATGGTGAGATAATGGAACATCTGTTTGCCACTGGGGTATGATGTGTTTCAGCAGGTCAGTAAGGCACTCCAAGGACCACTGCTCCTTCATTTGTTTTTAAGGTGTCCCATATGATAACTTGTAAGATTACAACTGTTGGATGAATAAAGAAATTAAAATCCATGCTGAAGCTTAGGAAAACTGTACAAGAATCATGTGATATATAATGAAAATAATCTCATTCTTATGATTCTTATTATCTAGACAGAAAATAAAACCCAATTATCATTATTGATTCCTTTGAGCAGTTTACTTTTTTTTTGTAAAACGAATAAATCTCACACATTTTCTGCAATAAAATATCTTGTGACTAGCCTGAGCTCTGGAGGTATAAAAGGATTTTAATGTTTCCATATCCTAAAGACTGAATCCTGAAATAGGGCAGAAAGATGATGTTCAAAGAAACAAGTGTCACGCCAATTTATCCTTTATCTGTGTGTGATCTGTCTTTGCCATCAGGCTGTTACACATGGTCATCTTTGATCACAGACTCAGAGTTGTTAAATCACTGATAAGATTAAAACCGTCCTAAAATGCAAGTGTGTGTTTGATCATTCTTTTTTCAATATCATTTGGTCTCACTGTTTCTTTATATGGACAATAAAAGTTAATTTACCATTTCCCTCACAAATAAAAAATGTAAATAGAAAGGGAATGCCTGTTACATTACAAAAACTACTGCAGAGATCCTTTCTTTTATGTGTGTAACTTATTTGAAAACAACATATATATATATAAAACTTAGAGTGTCCATAGCTACTGATTCAGACCCTGTTTAATGTTTAGTTTAATATGGTCAAGGATTGCAAAATTTCAACTGTATTTTTCCTTTTGTAAACAAAAACACAATTTGCAGAGCCACTTTTGGATTGCAGACAGGCATTAACACACGTCAGGAAAATACTTATAAGCAGTTACACAACAGTTCATGATTCAAAACGAACATGTACGGTCGATTTGTTCTTCCTTTTGGACCAATAATCCACACTTCCTGGCGACTACTCATATGTTCCTAGGAACTGACAGCAGCCTAGTCCACGCCATAACTAGAGCTCTGCACAGCTATTGACCTCTGCTTTCATATAATGAACACTTATCACATTGGAAAAGATCGATACAGTGTTCAACACCCACATATAGATCTCTAATTGGCAGGATTGATTGGCATTACAAGTGGGACTATTTTTACAGACATGTTTTTGCACATGATTCATCAGCATCAGCATGATACTATAATGAAATATTATGTGTACTCTTCATTGCAAAGGGCAAACAAGCCAACTTAAGGCTGTTAGAATATCTAAGACATCATGTAGCACCACCAGAAAAGTTTTGTTAGTATCTTTCTTTCTTGACCACTTGTTCAGAGTTTGGGGTGGACTGATTTGTTGATGGATGGCGGTGATTGTATGTTTCTGTCTTAATAGACATCCTAACATAGTCATCAGTCATGCATCTGTCCAGAGTCTACACACTCTAATTGTCACATATGCTGACAGAGACAAGCTGTCACACTAAGGACAGTGATTTTCCTCTACAAAGCTGTGTGGACCAGTGGGTCTACAATCTGCTGACCTAAATGCAAAGGTGGTAATCTGTAGCAATCTGTCTTTACATGTATGTATATCTATCTCTGTCAAACACTAGACTTCTACCTACTGACTGATGTCGAGTGCAAAAAAAATATTTTTTATTAGTAAATTGAAATTCAGGCTGTATAAGTAAGTGAAATAATCTGTTACCAGCAACAACAAAAGAGACTGTAGACAGTCATGAACCAATTTCAACGGCTGGTGGTGTTTTTCTTTTCTATCAATTCTATCAAAGTGAAGTCTTTTCTTCATAAGGCCACGAGTCCACCACCTCTATCAGACATGAATTCCAACTAACTTGCAGCTGTCAGCAAGTCCTACACTTGAACTCTACACTGCCGACAAACACTTGTTCATCAGCGCTGAAGAGAGTCTAACGGTGAAGGACACGTACACCAAACAAGAACCTTGAAACGTGGTACTGAATCGAAGCATGGAGAGAGAAAGAATACAAGGTGAGTCTATTCACACATGAAAACAGGTCAAAGACTCTGTTTATCAGCTATAAAAACATCCACTGAAGCGAAGCCGTGTCTTTTAAACATTTACCAACCATCACTTTTACAGTTTGTGTTTCCTCTATAACTCTTCTGTATTTTCTGCCCTTGTCTGAGGCTGCATCACAAAATGGCAATGCACCAATCACCAATCATTTAGCCCACACCTCAGGTAAAGCATATGCAGCTCTGGGCCTGCAACACACAACAATAGCTTGATGATGTGTGAAGCCCACATCAATGCAGTCCTGGCATATTGTGTTTACATAACCCTGGGTTATTGTTACAGGACATACACTGACCCTGTTACTATTTAACCAGGTCTAATAGGAAACATCCTGAGCTGGAGCTGTCCACTTCACTGTAGTGCTGAAACTTATGCACAAGCGGGAGCCTGTTTTCCTTGTCAATTTGGATGTGCAGTTAAATGTACAGCTTCCTTAAATCCAAGTGATTTATTTATGTATGAATATGAATTATGTACAGTAGCTACTGTCAGCTGTAAATACCCTGTTGGATTAAAGAAAATGATGTCTGTAAAGGAAGATGTCAGGATGCAGCATAAAGTGCAGGTTAACTCAGAAACTACTGTATATGTAAGTATCTTTTTTCTCTGTGTTAAAAACAGGAAATATTTAGGTTTGTATGCACTTCCATCCTACATTCATTGATTGATCACTATGTAAACATTGCTTGTACCTTTCTTTAAATGCTACTCTGCAAATGAATTTAAATGTGAAAAGTGGAGACCAAGAAGTTTCATATCCCTCAGTGATGGATGTGATACATACAAGGCTTTTGCTCAGTCTTAATTTACTATTATTTCCTTGAGTGGGTGTCCATTATGAGGCCAATGACTGGTGGATTGGCACCAATCATCCATGTGGCAATCCATTCATTCGTCGCCATAGAAACGGCAAGGGTGAATAGGGGATAAGTAGGGGAGCATGGAGAGACTGCTGACACCTGCTCTCCTTCATTTCCTATCACCACACACACATGCACTGTAAAAATCCTCACAAACATATATAGATTATGTAACTGTGCACACACACAGAAACACACACATGCAGACAATCAGAGAGTGCATTCAAAGTTTTGTCAGGACTGCGTTTCTTAAAGCAACATGAAATGTCAGCATGTTATGTTTGAGTTTATAAATCTTCATTTTTATTCTCGTGCAGCTCATTAACCCCCCCCCCCCCCCCCCCCAAAAAAAAACTGTTTGAGTTCACATTTTGCAGAGTAAGTAAGTGATTTGGTTTCATACTGGTCTTCTCAACAAGATGATTTAATAAATACAAGAGACCGGTGTCTTGTATTAGGCAGTCACAGGAAATGAATGATTGTTTCTACAAAGTCTTTAAAAATGAAGTTTTATACTGATAAACCATGGAGCATTATAGCAGTCAAAAATACAAAGAATATGTCCACACTGACCTCTGTGACCCATGTCATTACCTTTGCTGCCCTTCATAAAAGGCTCACTACTGCTTCATCACCAGATGTTATCACTGGATGTACACAGTGTCCTACAGAAACAATATCATCGTCTTTCCTGGCAAAGACTGGGTTGATAACAAGAGCTGAAGTTACCGTGTCACATTTGCTCCACTAGTTTCTGTATAACACAATATCTCACTGAGCATCTGTCTTTCAAATTGGCATCCACTACTTCACCTGCTATTAGAAATCAAAACTTTTAAACAACAATTACTTTTTCCCAAGGCTGGATTATTAGTTATTTGTGTTAGCAAATGTCAGTGGGATTGTGAATGAGGTTTTATTACTTCTGGAAAAGGCTCCTGGAAGTTCCTGTTTCACTTCAGCTCTCTATGAACAGATGCCAGTGGCTTCCTGCACTGTCAGTGGCCTACAAACAGCTCCTTTAGCATGATGATGCTGTGCTATGCTTTTTTCCCCACCACACTCCAGAGCTTCTTCTCATGGTTCTCACCGATGCTTCCTAAGAGATGAAAACTTCTGGTTTCAGCTTGACTGATTTAGAGCTTAAGTCTGAGGTGCAGAGGGTGAACAGGGTGAACAGAGAGTGTGCTGTAAGTAAAGCAGACGATACCCAGGAATGATGATAGTGCAGTCTCCCGGAACAATGTTGTCCTACTCTTCAACAACATGTCAGACACACTGTTGCCCGTCTGTTAAATAATGAATAATGCAGGACAGCGTGGTGAGTCAACCCTCTGTGGACCTACAGGTGAAGCTCATTCTCAGGCAGGAGTAGGACGGTGAAAAAGCAAAAGCAAAAGCAAACACGCACTGGAACATCAGGTGGATCGAGTTGTGATGCGATCCACCAGGGGAGACAGGAACTGTATTCACCTGATTACATTCAGCAGGCAGCAACATTTGCATAATAACATATCACAGAAAAATGTTTAAACTCAATGTCACCTCAGCATACACGTCACCTTCTAAATTGTCTAATAGAGCAATGCGGCAAGAAAAAAGAAAAAAGAAAAGCTCTGAGTTCTCCCTAGAGGAGTTAGTGGTGTGTAGAAGGTGTGTGATTGGATCATTACACGGCCAATTATGCTGAACTAACCTACACCCGACATCTGAGCAGCAAACTCCTGGTCCTGCTTGGATAACAAGGCAAGAAAGATAGGTGTGGGGGCACTGCACAGGAATACATGAAAAAGCTAAAAATGTTTAGCTTTCTTGCATTCATATTTTAGCATATATGGGTTTCCCAGGAACGCCATTTTGAAAAGAGCAAAACATCCAGTATCTGAAGAGGGAAACATCCCGTATGTAATCAAATGCATTCAGTGATTTCTAAGCATACAGGCTCTCTTTAGTAAACACTGATTTCTAATGTGCATAGGAAGAAACAGCAGAATGTCAAATGTCCTGAACGTTAAAAATGCCCAGATTTGTCGGATACTCTCATTTCTAACCATGTGCACATGCATTTTTAGCAGGTACCAAACCACAGACACGCTGATACCAGCCAGGGATGCCAACATTCATCCTCTGAACTGTACAGGTGCAGTACAGAAAATCTGAGCTATAGAAGTTTAGATTCGAAGGAGCCACATGTAAGACATGTTCCAACTCTACATGAAAAACCCTCCCAATGTCTCCTTCAAGCACGTCCTTGAAATGTCAAATATAAATGGCAGCAGAGGAAGATGTGGATGAGGAAATGATTACAAAGTACATTACCTCAGTCAAATATCAGAACACAGGAATAAAATGTGTAGCGCAAAAGAAAATGTACAAAGTTTGAACTCTGTGGGATGTAGTCTATGAACAAGATACAGACCTTAAAGGTCAGATGAATTTAACACTCCTGAATCCCATTTATCACTTTTAATTCTGTTACTGTTGATATTGTCTGACACTGTTTTTCTGCCTTCTTTCATCTTGTTTATAGACAAATACACATTATACACATTTTTCAATCCTGGACTGTGTCATAACTACAACAAAAAATGAAGCACAATACACAGGGAGTACAGAATACAGTAGTATTTGTTTTTAATTGATATTTGAACATTAGTTCTTCAAAGTATTATTGTTCTAAAAAGACATTTCAAACTTCCTCTGCTCTCCTAATTAGCATCTTGCTTGTATGCGTGTCTGGATTGTGTGGACTGTATACAGTGCTACTGATTGGAGCAGTCATGGGACCATGAAAGCCTACAGACTTTAAGCTGCAAAACAACATAAAGGATTTGATGGAGTAAACCAAATTCAAATTAACCCCTAGAAACCTCATCTGAGGACGCATAATCGTGGATTCTATAAAACTTAATGAGGCCTGTTTGAGCAGCTGCTGCAGCAGTCGCAGCAGCCCACAGGAGCTGTAGGAGCACACCAGCTCTGAGACCGACTGAAGCCCCTCTCCCTCTATCGGGCTGCTGCTCTGCCCCAGAACTCTTTCAATCCAAACATCAGCTTTAACTGTCTCCTTCAATCTAGCAGCATATATTTCACTCTGATGTCAGCCTTTTCACTCAGTCTGGATACTCCTGACTGCAGCCTTAACTGGGACTTCACCTCAGACTGCTTCAGCTCGTCTATATGCTCCACATTTTCCCAAGTGGCAGTCAGTGCTCTTCAGTCCAACACCTTTCTCTAGCCACATGTACCTGCGACTGCAGCTTCCCTAAATGCAAAGCTTTTCTTCCTCAGTATTCTTAATGAAATGTTAATTAATGATCCCTAAATCCCAGCCTCACAGTTTTAGGCCCACCTCACTTAAGTGACCATTGCCTATGACCCCTGCCCTCAGAGTGGTCCACATGGACGTGGTCAAAAGGCTAAGGCCAACCAAGCAAAGAGCTCACGGCTCTGTTGCCTAGCAACACATCAGTGAATATTTCATTTATCGCAGCAGGGATTTGCATTTACACCGTTGTGTGAATTGAGCTGATTTACTTTTCTTCGCTTGCTTGCTTTCAAAATGTTGCAGACTCTTATTATTATTTTTTACAGTAAATTAAGCCAAAAAACCTTTTTCACCTTTGAGCCAATTTAATGAAATCATTAAGTGAATATCTCTGATGATTACCTCAAATTACAACAAAAGTTGCTGTAAAACAGCACGGGAGACAAAAAGGAAAAAGATAAGAGAGGAGTAAAAGAAATGATAACCTCCACTCTCTCTGTCTCTCTCTTTTCTTTCCTCTCCTCTGTGATGGCAACGTCAGACAGCCATGTGTCGAGGGTGCAGGTGGCGGCGGATGCAGATTCTCTGAAAGCCATTAAGTCTAAATATCAGTCCTGACTCGTGCATCACATTCTGTCTGCCTCAATTACGTTGACTAAGGGTAACAACCCATAAAAACGGTTTTGGGAGTGGGAGTTGCAACCCACAGAAAGGACACATCTGCCTATTCCGCAGCAACGTTGGCTGATATAATGAAGATGCATGCCATAAAATCCCACCATTGTTTAAGCATGTGACAGATCTCTTAGCTCATAGCCCAAATGTAATGATGGTCTGAGGTTTCATTTCTCGAGCAGAGAGCCTTTATTACAAATACATGAGATTCAACACAAACCATTTGAGTGGAACATCCTAGTTACAGCTCCGACCACAGAGTCCTCTCTCAGTCCAGCGAGCTCGTCCCTCCTATGATTCATAGTTTCTGCAGCTTCGGCAGCTACAAGCCAATCAAACTCAGTCATCCAGCATCCAGAGCCCCCCCACCGCCACTCTGTTCTGCTCTGACATTGTACGAAACAACAGATTGATGTGGAACATTACTACAGGTGTACGAGCAGGAAGACTGCCCTCTGCTATAAATTATGGTATAACCAGAGGCTGGTATTGATATTCCTATAACACATTCCACGAGCCCTCTGGACAAAAGGAACAGCATTTTGTTTTGATTTTTAATGGTAGGTCAATAATTCCTCTGGTGTGTTCAGCCAAAACTGATAGAGATCAATAGACTGACATTGAAATGTATCCTTTCTGAGAGAAATACTATATTTCAAGGGTATTTATATTTGATTTATTCATTTATTTTAATTCTAATAAGCAGATGTGATTGAATTATGTGAGAAAGCAGAGCAGCAGAGGTTTTTGTTTATCCCTATGCTATCCTTATGCTAGTTTATGAACAGTTCTCAAACCCTTCTCACCCTTTGCACTCCCACTTGAGGCTTTTACCCTCAGGGCGCTGTAGACAAGTAAGAGCCATCAGAAATGTGTACATCAAGTTCTGGTTGGCAAATCTGATCAGGATGCTGCATGCATGGTTTTCTTTGAATTCCACAAACTCAAGCCTCAATCCCTGAGTGTGCTGTGAGGCCAAAGAAAGATTTCACCCTGTTCACCCTCCCTTAAGTCAAAACAGTAAGATAAAAGAACAATTGAGTCCATTCTTTGTTACTATGAGGGACTTCTGCAGACTTAATAATCTGTCAAAATCTTAATTTCATTCACATTAGTCAAAATATTGATTTCACATTTTCAGTCCTACAGCAACATAGTAAATATGTAAATTAAATTTGCCTCAATGACCTCCCCAATCACAGATTAGATTATGGCATAAAGCACATATGTGGACTGGTTATGTGGAGCAAAGGGCACAACTGTTCAGTAATGTATCTGTGCTGGAGTGTGTGTGTGTGTGTGTGTGTGTCTGTCAAAAGCTGTACATGTTAGCAGACTGTCAACAACATACAGAACATTCCTCTGAACTGCCACACAGCGTTGTACCTACAACACTTGGTTGTTACTTGTCAGATTTACACTGAATGCAGCAGGGAAGATGTTGATACAGCAGTTTCAGGGAAAAACCTTTTGAAGACGTACGAGTCACAGACTACATTTTTATACAATAAAATACAGCACTTTGCCACAGAACGAGGAGGAAAGTGAACAAATGAATAAAGGACTGAAATACAACAGTCACTAAAGTAATAACACATGGTTGACAGACATTGCTCTTGGAATAAACAGCTCATAATCCTACAAACAACTAACTCTAACATGATCTGAATGTAAATGATAACCCACAAAAAACACAGGAGTCATTTACTAATCTGGTATCCTCTTCCCCTCTGATTTTATTTTCCACGCTTAAGGTTTTTTTCACTCAAGTTATTTACTTGTGAAGAGTAAAATTACACATCCAGGAATTTAGAGATCCCATTAGATGTACATTGTGGAGGTTAAGTGTATTTGGGCTGCATAACCTGATGGAAAAGCAGCGCTCAGCCTGCTGCTATAAGAGTGCAAAGCTTTTTCCATCGCAAATACAGGCCTTGCTCTGAGCAATATTGACCTTGCACTTTTGGTGTGAAAGCCCTGTTATTTGTTACTAGACGATGGCTATGTGTTCGAGTGGTAAAGTAGCATTTATTCCAAGACTTACAATGATAAAGCCAGCACCTATTGCTTATGTAATAATACTTATATCTCAAACACTGGCAAGTTGCTGTAGTATAAAAGGACGGACATAATCCAAAAACAGACCACAGATGTGTGTGCACTTTTATTCCTTCTGCAGTGGGCGCCTGCAAACATAGGAGGAGTAACACAGGAGTACAGCCACGTGGTTTCTGAAGGTATATTTTGGGCTTAAGCAGGGTCTTTAAAGTAATAAGAAATCATGCAAAGTAATTAATTAGTACCTTGATGCACAGCTGTAAAACCTGCTTCCTGAGAGGTATTTCAGCTGAGAACAGACAAATCATAACAGTCTTTACTTAATAATTCAACCAAGAAACAATCAGTCAGTTAATTTGCTTCCTGTTACACACCTAAGCATCTACACGACATCTGACTGATGATGCTTTCTGCATTTCAGAAGTTGGGGAGATGTTTATTTTTTGAAACATCTCATCTGTGGCACTGAAACAAACAAGTCTACACATAATACTGTGTTTCAAAAGACAATATCTGAATCCATGCAAACATTCACAACTGATCCAAATTCAGTTTGTCTCCGAGCAGAGTCGAGTGTGAGGTGGCGATGAATAAACAAATATGGAAATCTAATTTAATCACCATGTCAATGCCTCATTTATTCATTCATAAGCTCTTTCATTAGTGTGTAAATAAAAACATATTAGTGACAAAGATGTGGCCACATACTGAACCTGATTAAAAAGGTCTCAAATATTTTTAGCCACATTCCCGATGAGTCTGCCACTTAAGTTGAGACTGAAATATGTCAACAGCCGTGTTATGGATGGTCATAATTCTGTGCAGACATTCCCCAGAGGAGGGTTTCCCACAAGTGCAAACAGTGTCCAGCTCGAAGTAGCAGTTTATTCTGACAGATATTTCCTGTCCTGTTTGAAACCAAAGTTACTGTGAAAAGCCAGGCTCGCAACAACAACCAACTCATGCAAAATAACACACTGCCTTGTCTCTTGTCTTTTAATTGACATAAGTTCAGAGGTTTAAAAGCGACATCTTTGCCAAGATCAGACCTTTCTAACTGTCACTGTGACTGCCTGCACCTCCAGCAGAGGACGCAAAGAAAAGCTGACAGTGGTCATTGTATTTACAGCTGGAACAAAGGAGGAAGTCACGCATCAGGACGAGGTTTGGGTTTGTTGTTTTTTTCGTGACATGACTCAACAATTATTGGATTGCCTTGGAAATTGGTGCCGATCTTCATGATCCATCAGGAGGACTTTCAATAAGTTACCATCATCTTCAGTTTTGGTTTACGACCAAATATCTGCACTGATGGCTTTATCTTGAGTGTCAGATTTACTTTGTATTTATTGCTAAGAGCAAATGTTAGCACATGTTTAACTACAACTGTACACATGCTAACGTTACAGCTATCATCATGGTGACACTGGCATCTAGTTCAAAGCACCACTGTGCCTATAAATGCAGCAAAATCTGATTTATACCTGAGTAGGATGAGGGGTAAAGGCAACATTTTCTTGGCAATATTTTAGACATGGATTGTCCTTGCATCAGTTTGACTCTTAATATTCGGTGTAACATGAAAGAAGCAATGTGCCTGTTTAACCTGTGGCTGGGAATGTTCCTTTTAAAACTGCAGCTTTGCCACAGGTGATGCACTTAATAATTACCCCCAGATTTACACAATGATACAGTGAATTTAATGTGACATACGGGAGTCACGGCTGTCATCAGTCATGGAAAATAAGCATTTCTTTCTTAACTGACCTTTTACCTCGTACATCGAGAATGACATGTTGCATATTCATCTCCTGCACCTTGGCAACCTTTTGAAACCCCTGTCACTAATATTGTAATAAATGATGACAGGGGTCAAAACGATGCCTCGGCTCATTTACAAACATCAGTCATTTACATGTCTCTACACATCTCTACCGGACTGACACGTCTCTGATATTTAGGCCGTGACAGTTATTTAATAGTAATTGGTTAAGGAAGAAACTTGCATGAATTTACAGCCATCAAGAGGAAGGAGATGTATCAACTTACAACTGCCTTTTAGTTTAAACTCACCTCCACAAGGACTGTTTACGGTTTATGGCTGCCACTGTTCTTAAAGATGTCAACCCATTACAGGATAAGCTGGCTTGGCAGGAACATTTTGGGCTTCGCTTTCCCTCTATACTCATCGACTTCTACATTTCTCCCTGACTGTGAGAAGAGTGAGAGAGGCAGGGAGGGAGGCCAGTATTTGTTTTACTTTGCTGCTGTGTTTCCAACACCCCCACCCCTAACCCCCCACCCTTTTTTTTCTTTTTTAGAAATGCACCCTGGGTTCTTTTTGTAAATCACCCGGCAACAGACACATCACTTTGTCTCCATCTTTTCACTGCGAGCGGAAACGTCGCGCCGAGGCTCTTCTGGAGAGGCCTAGCAGCGTCCTACCTGACTGACTTACCAATGAAGAGCCAGAGACATTCTATGGGTCTGCAGTGTTACACATAACTGGTCCTGACAACAATCCCTCCCTCTCTGCACCACCCGCAAAGAGGGGAAGCTTTTTAGGTTTAAGAGACACAGAAAAGCTGCAGCACTGGGCTCTTGCTCCGTCTGTTTGTCAGTCTGTCTCAGACATTTCAGTCTTTATCTCTCTCACACATGCACAAACATACACATTGATTTCCATAAGCTCTCAAGTGCAAAGCCAACATACAACAATGTATGAAAAAAGTTTCTTCTTTCTACATATTTGAGAAGCTTAAGTACACATTGCACTGACTGACAAGCTTTGAAATTGACTTGGAAAGTTAGTGCAGACGATCCACGCATGTCCCACAGGTTCAGAAGTAACATGGTCCTCCAGCATGATGATACCATTGGACTGTAATGTTATGCAATGACGCTGATGGAGAGAAGCATTTTGCCAGGTTTTGACCTTGCTTTGAGTGTCCTGTGGATGCAAAAGGTCAATGTTGAAGCAGTAAAGTGCTCGCTGCCTCAAAGGGTAAAAACAAGCAAAAAACACTGCTTTTTTATCTTCTGTTTTTGTTTAATTATCTAGTTTCATTAATTTTATATTGGATATCAATTTATATTAGAGTGTAAATGCACACTGTGTTTGCTAAATGCTACAGGTATGATAACGCTGGTCCACTACTTCGGTCCAGGCTGAAATATCTCAACATCTTGCCAAGACATTCATGCCTCCCTCAGGACAAATTTTAATCTCTTTGATGATTCCTTAACTTTTCACAGAGTGCAATCATCACATCTAAATTTAAATATGTCCAACACCCTTATAACCAAATACTCGCAAAACTAGTGACATTCCCATCAGCATCAACTTTTTTATGGTAAAACACTACACCTGTTAAACATCAGCATATAATAGTATTGTAAATGCAAACATGTTAATGGTTATTGGCTGTGGCTGTAAGTCCAGCCTCAGAGCGCCACTACAGGGTGGCCCTAGCCTCCTAGTCTTGTATGTGTGTTAATCCACATGCAGTTCTTTCAGTTTAACAATTACAATATTCATTTTACACAGATGTAAATATATCCTGCTCCAACTGCAGTTTTCTAAGCAGCAGTACATGTGGGATGCTGTTATTTATATTTGTATTATACAGATATACAGTGTGTGGCACACAGATTGTTGCCATGCATGCAAAGCCTCGTAGAGACACTGAAAGTGAGGGGCGACATGTTTCTAAAAGGCTCAGTAAATACGCCTGCAATTTAAAATGCATCTGTCATCATTATCGCTGTCATCATCATCTGCATCACCATTTTGTCTTTCTCACATGAGCGGTAATCTGCTCTACAGTTTCAGAGCATCATTTTTGTCCCCTATGTCTGAGCAGTGAAACTGACAGGGGGCCAGCTGTCTGCCTGTGTGTTTGCCTGTACTCTACTCTCTATTACTACCACCTCCTTCTGTAATTACAAGCTCCACTGCACACAGGCTCACCATCAGGTGGGGCCAGGGCCACAAGCACAAGCACCACCAGCCCTCGTCGGTGTGGCATTTTGAATTCCCCCCACGTGAGCGCTGCAGGCCAACAGGAGGCTTTTTGCACATCAGAGGTGCCACAGCCCGAAGGCCAATCAGCCAGTTGGGATTAGAGATGCTAAATTTTGTTTTGTATCATTAGAAGGTTAGCTCACCCCTCATTGGTTCACCATCTGGGCATTCTTTCATTCCCTCTCAGCGGTGTGCGGCTTTTCAGTAGCACAGTATCAGCACTGCACAGCCTACAGCGAGGCGGACGGAGACAAAAAGATGGAAGGGAAAGATTTGGGCAGATGAAGGAAGCAAAGCGTGAGAGAAATGGGGAAGGTGTGGAAAAAATGAAAAAAGAGAAGAAATGAAGCAAATGGGAAGAAAACGGAAAAGGCAGAAGGCAGGTATTTGTCAGACACACTTCAGTATCTAATGCATCCATAACAGTCACATAAGCCACTGCATATGACATTAAACTGAAGCTGCAACGGCACCAAGTCACAATAAGGTGTCACAGCTTTCTGACCCCACAAAAGTCTTC
Source organism: Lates japonicus (assembly GCA_033238685.1). Taxonomy (NCBI): domain Eukaryota; kingdom Metazoa; phylum Chordata; class Actinopteri; family Centropomidae; genus Lates; species Lates japonicus. Next base: position 2,602,323 of record BRZM01000067.1, read on the forward strand.
AAACACAGGAAAAATTAAACACGCCATCACAGTTTTCACCTGTCACACATCTGTCATTCCCAAACACAGATGGAGATTTTTTTTTTAAACATTACCACTGGTTTAATCCTCACTCATTGTCACGACTCAAAACTTTATCTGTTAAACCCTGCGAGAAGTCTAATCTCCCAGTGAGACCCTAATAATTTATCTCGATGTGGGAGTTAAAGTCTGCATTAAGACTGCTCATTTGGGATGTTCCACAAGGGTATTTCATTTTGGAAGACAGCGGGCTAAGAAGATTATAAGCACAGTTTTCAATTTATCTCACACACCCTGACTCCCTTTATTGGCTGGGACCCTCTTATCATGTTTTGCCAGGAGCTAGAGCAGCCACTGGCATCTTCCACTGTATCTGCTACTTTGGAGTGGCTGCATTTGAAGTAACATTACTTATTTTTACCACAAGTGTGGCCTTTTTTTCCCTTTTTTTTTAAAACACAAGTTGCTTCCCATTAATTACCCCAAATTTAGATGGATGGAAGTTTAAGAAATGAATTTAGTGAACAAGTGTCACTTAAGTGTGCAGAAGTTTGATTCGTGGCAACTTGATAGAATCTGGTCATCCTCTAAAAAATAACTTGGAGCAAAGGCAAATGGTATCGAAATGTTAACTAACCCATACAAGTCTTTATTATGCATCAACTGGCCCTTGAGTGAGTCAGAAAGGGGGAGAGGGGGATAGACAGAGAAAGGAAGAGAGAGAGAGAGAGAGAGAGAGAGAGAGAGAGAGAGAGAGAAGTTGCTGATGTAAAAAAAAAAACACTGCAGGAGTAAGGATATAAAACCTTGAGACAAGAGGATGCTCCTCTCTCAAACCCGCTGCCATCTCAGTAGTGGAAATGTTGGAGTTGGGGAGGGTCGACTTTGAGGTGACATTGACGCTATGTAGATGAGAGTGAGGATCCTGCGCTCCATGTTACGTCCCTGCTCGCTTCAGCTCAGACGGCGGCAGCTCCTTTCCCCGTCTTCTCTCCCCTCCTCTCTTTCAGCACCACTCCTTTAAGGACAGCACCTCGCTCTCAAAGACGCATTTGTCCACCATCCTCCCCCCTACAGGATCATATATTGGCTCGCTGTCGTCGGATGCAAAGTTTTCACGTTGGTTTTATTCCGTTAAAGTGCGAGGAAGTAACTTTTTGAAGAAAAAAAAGAATCGGATTTTCCAACCGGGGAAAAAAAATCTAGCGAGGAAAAGGAATTTATTGTAAGTATTATTTTATACAGCATGGACTTTATATGAAACACAGAGCGATTTGTGTTTGTCTGTTAGTGAGGACCGTTGAGGAATTTGGCACAGTCCGTGCAGATGCGCTGAATTTGGCAATGTGCACGGATGTGCGCCCGCACTTCACTTGATGGCGACGCAGACTTATCTCATGAGGGTCATTGTCTTATTTGATCCTTCAGTCCTAAACCACATGTTTTGAACGTGTTAAATGTAAATGTGATTTATTTGAGGAAAAACTGAAAACATTATTATTTGTTCACTGAGTATCAGTTTGTCTCGAGGTTGTGTGTCCAGTGAAATATTCACAACAGATTTAATATGACAGAAATCTTAAAGAGATATGAAAAGATTTACTATAAAACCTCGTATTTCTTCTCACAATTACGCACGCGGGGTGATGAGGAGCGCTGAGCGCGCGCTCCATGTTTCATCCGCTCATCACATGTGAGCGGACGCTTATTTTGCATCTTAAAAAAAAAAATACTAATAAATACTGTACATTTTTAAATGCAGGGCCTTGCTAAAATTGTGCTATTAAATAAACAGTGTGTCTAATTGTTTTTCAGGTGCTAGTAATTAATTAGAAAGTGAAATAAAAATGTAACATTTTAACTCTGTGCTGTGGATATTTGATGAAAACGTCAGTTCAGGCTGTAAACTCCGGTGAGTTATGAGCCTCTCCAGGTGATTCATTATACATGATCGTCGCGTCTGACTCCTAAATGTGTTTAATTGCTCCTCTCTTGTACCCGAGCAGTGGGAAGTGGGCGATTGAATTTAGAGCATAATGAATCAAGGACAAGAGCAGGCTCTAAATTTCTGCTAACGTGCATTCACTCCAGGCAATTAAAAGTGATTCTTATTGCATGAGAAGTCTTTATTTGATCCCGTGGGGTTCACGGATCGAGGGGCAGAATTTTTTTTCTTTCTCTCTCTCTCCACCCCTGAAGAAATGTCATGCAATCAAAATGGACGCATAATAATTATGTCAAATTAATCTTAAAATATTAATATTTTTCCTTCCATAAACAACACATTATTCTCTTAATGGAGAATAATTCCACTTTCAATGAACTTAAATTCAGACACAGATTTTTCCCCCTATATCTTAAACAAGTTGAATTACGCAAATGAATTGTGACATATTTTACACAAGAGATTTACATAGAGAATAAGTAAAATGATTTCATCTAACTGAGGTCCTCTGAATTTATTTCCCAGTGTATCTTTAACTCCATACATGTTTATTTTTCTTTCCAGGGTCGCTGGAACCGCTGCTAAGGTGCTGCCTCTGCCCCTAATCACTCTCACTGCCCCGATCATTCGTCTCCACTCGGCTGCTGTCTGGGAACTGGGTGCACAGGACGGAGAAGCTGCTGTCTGCCTGGACCGGTGCTGAAACCCCCCCTCCTCTCCACTGGTCAGGACTATAACCGACACGCACAGTGACCATGGCCACCAACGGGACCAAAGCCTCGGACGGACACGTCTTAACGGAGACGGTGAATGACGCGCCCACCACCACGCCAAACGACAAACCCAAAACCTTGGTGGTGAAGGTGCAGAAGAAAAAGGAGATACCCGAGAGAGAAACGTGGGGTGGGAAATTTGACTTTCTTCTCTCATGTGTCGGATACGCAATCGGACTCGGAAATGTCTGGAGATTTCCTTATTTATGTGGAAAAAACGGAGGAGGTAAATCAGGAATTCTTGGCAATTTTCCATATATCCACACACCAAAGGGAGGGCAGAGATCTCGACATCAAAACTTGCCAGTTTGCTCCCGGAGTTTTTGTTTGTTTGTTTGTTTTGTTTTTTATTTAAATAAATCTAAAGTGTATTTGTCCTCTCCATCGTAGCCATGCGTAATTGCGCACAAGCGAGAGCCTGCGCGGTGATCTGGGCGCAGTGTGAAGCCAAATTACCAAATATCTCATCTGGATTATGTTGAATGTTGATAATTTATGGTTTGCCTTCACTTATACACCTTTACCTCTCACCTCTCATTCAGGGGCCTTCTTGATTCCCTACTTTTTGACCCTCATATTTGCTGGCATGCCTCTGTTCTTTCTGGAGACGGCTCTTGGTCAGTACACTTCTATTGGAGGGCTCGGAGTGTGGAAACTGGCCCCCATGTTCAAAGGTAAAAAGACGTTTAAGGCCCTAAAATGTGTTTGATGATTGTCATGTTAATTGGCTGCTTCCTGAGGGCCAGGTTGAATAACAGATATGGGGAAAATGGGGCTTTGTAATTACAACGCCAACTTAAAAAAATACCTATATTTTTCTTATTGTTTTATTTCAAGATATATTTCAGCACAGTTTAATATAATGCCTATACTCTCCCATTGTTTCAGGTGTGGGTCTGGCTGCTGCTGTTCTGTCCTTCTGGCTCAATATCTATTACATTGTAATCATTTCCTGGGCTCTTTACTATCTGTACAATTCCTTCACCTCTGTGAGTATTTGATATTTACATTTCCTCATAAAAACAATCAGTGTGCCCTGAGTGTGATAGGACTTAAATTCCACTGAAAATTTAGGGGGGTTGTGGGCTCCATTACTGGTCTAGATTTACTAAGAAGATTTACAAGATTTAAATCAGAGCGAAGCACTGATTTTTTTGTTTTTCTTTTACCCAGGTTGTATTTTTACATAGTAACCCTTTTAGTTTATGTGGCAGGTTCTATTTGCCAGCGCCTCTTATATAACAGTGCACAGCCCTTAACAGAGTATGACATTTATTACTTCCTTTCCCACATAATTAGCGCCTTACACAAGGTATTGATAAATGCATTTGGCGATGAGGCATTCAGTCCTCTGAGAAAAGCATGAAATCTCAATGTCCCGAGTGAGTATCATGGTCTTGGCTGCCCGACAGCCACAGAGAATGGGACCCGGCGGTGGGAGAGTGGTCCAAGTAAAAAGAGCTGTCTGTGTGATTTTTTTTTCTTTCTTTTTTTTCCCTTTTTTTCCTTAATTTTCAGGAACTGCCATGGCAGACTTGTGGCAATCCCTGGAACACAGACCGCTGCTACACCAACTACAGCATCGCAGACACCAGAAACCTCACCAGCGCTGTGGTGGAGTTCTGGGAGTAAGAGTCTTTTTAGATCACAGGGACGCTGCTCTGCTGTGAGCAAATTTTAGCCACACAGAAAGGTCATCTCCCCTCCTGTGTATGATGAAGGGTCAGATCAGGGGTCAGAGTGTGATATGAGCATTTGCATATCAGACTTCCTTTAATATCCATCTACCTCTTTACCACCAGCACAGAGGAAAATGTGCACATATAACAAATAGCCTAAGAAAAAAAAAACATTTGAGGAGTGGGAAAAAAATTGTGTGTAGACATGCGTGCATGCAAGCATGACTTCCCTTGACTGCAATGCCTTAAAAAAGCTTTAGGGGTGAGAAAAGAAAGCCACGGAAAGGCTCTTTGTGAATATCCAGACGCGTGCATTCGTATTTGTGCACGCACCCACACGTGCTGCATGTATGAGATGAAGGATGCATTTGTGCGTTGATGTAAGACCATTTTACTCCTTCCCTGCAGACGTAACATGCACCAGCTGACCGATGGTCTGGAGAAGCCTGGGGAGGTCAGGATCCCGCTGGCTATCACGCTCGCTATTGCATGGGTGCTCGTCTATTTCTGTATCTGGAAGGGGGTCAGCTGGACTGGCAAAGTAAGTGCAAGGAGAGGACAAAGACAGAAACAAAACAAAAACGGGAAAAACTCAAATCTGCCGTGAACTGTATTTGCATCATTCCACTTCAACGAGACGTCAGAGTGACTGCTCAAGGTCATAGAACTGGCACAATGACATGTTGGATTATAATCAAATAAAGGGATTTCTGATTACATAACTTCACTTAACCCTTTATTTATCCAGTTTTAGTTTGTGTTAGTTTCCTGTCAGTTTAGGATTAGCTAAAATTTAAGTTCAACATACAAACATTTTATGATGTAATGAGGTTTACAGTCATAAAATATTTGAAAACTACATGAAAACTTTTCAAGTTAAACAATACAGCGACATGTCATGCATTATCAATGCTTCTACTATATTTTATATGCAACTTCCCTTTAATCCTACATACCAAGAATACCAACATTCAGACAAAGCCCTAACCTTGGCTGCTGCAGTGCCATGCTTGGACCAGTGAGCACCAAAATCATACAATTATAATACTTGTAATTTATATCAGTGCTGGTTATTTTTCTGTGTGATAAAATGAGTCAACGGCAGAATCTTCACTAGTTCATTTCTTTCTCTGTAGATTTTATCATGAATGATCTGAAATGTGTTGACTTTGATAGCACAGTGTGAAATTAGTTCATATAAGGAGGGAAATGGAGCACTGGGAGTGTGCTGAACCCAACCATTCTGGGGTCATCTTGCCTCTGGGGAATGGCAGACTAGGTCACTGTGCTGTGCTGTGCTGATGCCACAGTAACACTGCTGAGTGTTGAGTTGAACAACTTTGCAGTTTTTACTTTTTCCTCTACAGTTCTGCTGCCTCGCACGACAAATATTCTGAGTGCAATACTACTTGATATCTGTGTGATTTTATGGCTTTGTCATTTTGTGTCCCACAGGTGGTTTACTTCTCAGCCACATACCCCTACTTCATGCTGTTCATCCTGTTCTGTCGTGGCATCACTCTACCCGGTGCATTTGATGGGATCCTCTTCTATATCACACCAGACTTTGACAAACTTAAGCAGTCTGAGGTATGATCTTTCTCTTTCTGCAGGCCCAGCTGTTTTTGTTCAGGAATACATAAGGTTCTTTAAAAACCACCAGATTAAAGGAGATTAAAATGAGCCCCAGTTGAATTAATTTTGCCTTTTTTCAGGGCAAAGTTGCTCAGACTGTTTACAGGCCACAGTAAGGCCATTGCTAATTCTCTTACCTGAATCTAATACTGCAATTAATTACTTAAAGTTATCTAATAGATTTGTGAGTGCACAAACACTCATGGATAGTATCTGTAGCAATAACTGTTAATTGCACGAGCAGTTAAGAGTGGAATGGATGTCTATTAGCACACAGCCACAAAAAACATCACTCCTATATTTACATTTCCGAAACATTTTCCCCGAGCAGCAGAGGAACAAGCTCATAAAAAGTTACATTTCTCTGATGGCCATGTACATTTGTATTATTATGTCTGATGTGAGATAACTGCAAAGTATACTGTGGGTCTCAAATAGCTGTTGAAAGGCTGATGTGTATTTAGGATGATGTATCTATGTCTAGAAAAAGAAAGCTCTATATATGATTGATTTTTACATGACTCAGCTACATCATTAAATTTCAAGTAGTACATGAGATGAGGCCAGATCAAGAGGGGATGTAATGGGATCAGAGTGGATCAGACAGGACTAAGTGTGACAAGACAGCACTTGGGTGTTACAGTTTCCTGTAACAAGTATTTTTCCCAATTTGTTCCATCTCATCAAAGGTTTATAAGAGACGAATACATTTGTGCACATGGCTTGATCAGTCAAACCAGTTAAATTGACTCAAAATGAGGTCACATCACCAGTAGAATAAAATACATTTTTACAAGTATCTCTATTCAGCATCAACTTTGCTCGAGCTTGTGCCTACACCTGGTTATTTTAAATGTCTGGTCTAATCTCGGTGTGCCAGGTGTGGCTGGATGCTGCCACTCAGATCTTCTTTTCCTACGGGCTGGGATTAGGCTCTCTGATCGCTCTCGGCAGCTACAATCCCTTCAACAACAACGTATACAGGTAGGTGATTCATAATATGTTGCGATTCGGGTTCATTTACCACATGAATTAAATACTTGTTCGGAGGAAATTTTACAGTCTCTCAAACATCAGTCCAGACACATCCTTTATCCTTTTTTTTTTTTTTTTTTTTTTTTTTTAAAGGCGACTGTGCAGACGTCTCATCCTGGGATTATTTTTGGTTTCCTGGCAACATAGTGTCTGCTCTACCGTCTATTTTGGGACTATTTTGAGCCTCCAGCTCTATCAGCTTGTTTCATTATTTTGGCTCTACCCCATGTTTTACACTCACAGGCACAGAGTGTGGTTCGGCTCAGCCAGTGTCACATTGTGGGGTAAACATTGGTCAGCAGCCCAAACTACTGCACATACATCTGTGGTTCCAACTATTTTGGAAAAGCTGGAGCTCACAGCCATTTTAAAAGAACAGGTCAATATAAATGTATTCAGCTGCTGTGCTGCTGCAGGATGCAAAATGTCTCTCCGCCGTCCCTTCCCCCCACGCCTCTCCACAATGTGTGACGGGTTGATAAGGAATTGATATAGGCGTGACAATGGCTGCCTTGTGCTTTGTCTCTCCCCTACAGAGATTCTATCATTGTCTGCTGCATCAACTCCTTCACCAGCATGTTCGCTGGCTTTGTCATCTTCTCCATCGTGGGATTCATGGCCAATGTAACAAAGAGGCCCATCGCCGATGTGGCAGCCTCAGGTAATTGCAATCAATGTTGAAACCCGATAGTGACAATAGACAAAGGCAAGAGCTCTCTGCAACTGTGCAAAAAAATTAGCCCTTGAAATTGCTAGATACGTTATTTTTGAGTGAAAAAGGGAAGCTTTCAGCTTGTCACTATGTGTCAGTTTTGGTTTCTGGGTTCACTGGAAATGAAAAATTGCTCAGTAATTTTAAGAACTGGTCGCAATGTCTGTAACATTTGTCTTATATCAGGACCTGGCCTGGCGTTTTTGGCTTATCCCGAAGCTGTCACCCAGCTGCCTATCTCTCCTCTCTGGGCCATCCTCTTCTTCTCCATGCTGCTGATGCTGGGAATCGACAGCCAGGTAAAGATAAGAACAGAAACTAGTCTCAGTTGTGTGTGACCTCTGAGGCACAATCATATATATCAAAATGACCATGTACCATCTTCTGTAAAGGATATACTCTGAAGTGAAAGTCATATTTGAGGCAGGGATTCTATTGCCTCTGGGTGGAAACCTTAATAATATGTCACTGCCACATAAAAACATCACTAAAACTTTGATCTAATTTCGTCTTACTATGACTCTTTTCATTCATGTAACTTTAGCAATTGATCTGATGTTTTTATTGTGACGACAGTGTATTACATAACACAGTTTCAACATGACTCTGCAATCTCTCCAGTTCTGCACCGTGGAAGGCTTCATCACTGCACTGGTTGATGAATTCCCTCAGGTTCTCCGAAAGCGCAGAGAGATCTTCATCGCAGTTGTCTGCCTTGTTTCTTATATTATTGGACTGTCCAACATCACACAGGTACATACTTTCCTACTGGATAATCCAACTGACTGATTGGGTTCATATTTCAGATTTCACATTTCTGACTTTGGCGTTATCACAGGATCATTAAACATTTTTCACAGACTTTCACAGACACAGGACACATCGAGTGACCTACTAACCTGTAAGGCCATTAACTCTGCTAGTTTGTCAACTCAGCTCACCAAGCAGCGGTCACATGCAATCCAAAGAGCATCAAAGTTGAAAGGTCACGGGGCCAAACTCCCTCTGAGAGAGTAGTTCCAAGCCAAAGTGGCTCAGGTTATTTAGCATCATGTTTCAGACTGCTAACATACAACAGCATCAAACAGATTAGCAGGCATGGTTCTATTTCACTTCCCTCTAGACCAACACTTTGCCAAAATCTTCATTATGTTTTTTGCTCTTACCAACACTTTGAATGCACTTTACTGTGAACCTTTTTGTCCTGGGTCTGTTTCGACATGCTTACTACAATTTCTATCAGATGAAATGCCAGTTGAACCATGTTTTGTACAAGTTGCCCCATAAAATAACTATTAGCATCAGCTACACATTGTACAGAAGAAGTTTTGTGGCAATTTGAAACAAAAGTATTTTTTTAAAAACACCAAAAGTCAGCAAAAAGTAGCTAAAGATGCTTCTGTGTCCACTTTAGAGCTAAACATGACAAAATCACCGCAGGCCAAGGTCATGTTTGCCTGTGACACTTGAAGACCCAACACTGGCCCTCTACTCCTGCCACACCGGATTCCCATCATGCCAGATGCACAGCCCTGTTTGAATAAGGCAGTCACCCTAATTGCTGCTGCAGGCAGTGCAAAGTATATCTTTAAGCCTCACAGAGTTAGGAGTGAACCAACTGCAGCCGGTCCCTATAATGGCCTGATTGTGGCCAGACATGCAGTGTTTTCAAGGGGATATTTGATCTACACTGGTGCTGTCTGCACCACACAGTCACAGTGATGCAGTGAAGCCTCAGCACCAGTTCTGTCCTCACCAATGAGACGTCACTAACACGCACCAGCCACAGCCGCTGGTGCTCTCGCCCTCAATGTTATTCCACTTGACCGGTTTAGAACTGTCCTGTATACCCAATACTATAATTGCTTCTTCTATGTCTTTCTCCTTCATCTGTCTTATGATCTCGTTTCTCTTTACAGGGAGGACTCTACGTGTTCAAGCTATTTGACTACTATTCAGCTAGTGGGATGTCCCTGCTCTTCCTGGTCTTCTTTGAGTGCATCTCAATTTCATGGTTCTATGGTGAGTCACACTACACATTTCTGATTAGAAACAGAACCAAACATGGACTGTATCTACATTCACACAACAAGAAAATAAAAAACAGTATTCAATAGGCTTTACTTTTGATTCCAGGTGTGAACAAATTCTATGACAACATTGAGGAAATGGTTGGCTACAGGCCCTGTCTGTGGTGGAAGGCGTGCTGGGTCGTTTTCACCCCGCTCATTGTGGCTGTAAGTGCTTGTGGTTAACATGCAGGATTTAACCAACAATATATCAGACACCAACAGGGAAAATAACACCCCATTAAGGACATTATTTAAGCTTTTGAGTGCCCAGCTGAAGGTGTATATTGAGAATGACTGCAAAACTAGGGCAGCGTTTTCCTGACGCTTTAGCTTGATGGCCATGTGCACAAAGCCAATAGCAATCTAATGACTTCAAACTAAAGGCTTATTCTGAAGTTTTATTGGTGCATTTCTTTATTTATCTAGTGCTCAGGATTTGGAATCCGTTAGTTAAACAGCAATACATAGTGGGCAAAATGAAATGTTTAGAAAACCGTTATCTTGGTTTATAAGCTGTGCAGTTTTGACTGCATTCAAAACGTCTGTGAACGTGATGATGACATTCATTTCTTTTGTCCCTTTCTTGTACAGGGAGTCTTCTTGTTTAGTGCAGTGCAGATGGTTCCCCTCACCATGGGCGACTACGTGTTCCCCGGCTGGGGTCAGGGGGTCGGTTGGTGCATGGCCCTTTCCTCCATGATGCTCATCCCTGGCTACATGGGCTACATGTTCCTCACACTCAAAGGCACATACAAAGAGGTAAGATCAATGTGGATTCAGTCTAACAGTTGATGCAGAGAAAATACATACAGATACACACAGAGAAAATATTATTACACTTGGTTGGTGTACTGCAGGTATGTGGCCACAGATTTCAGCCACAGAACATATGCATTACCGTGCCCACCTCTGAGCATTTCACACATCTTTTAGCTGGTTTGAATTTTAATCTGCAGTCGGCAGCGAGGCAGGCTCTGTGTTAAGAGTTTCAAGTGGATTACTTGGTATGCAAGATTTTTTGCTCAGAAATATTACTGCATACTGGATGGCAGACCAATCCAACACAGCAACACGGCGGTGTATTTAGAGGGCGCCGATGCTGTGTGAGGATAATGTAATATAAACGTGATACACAAGCCCTGAGGATTTTATAGAGGAGATCAGTTTTAACCATGGTGGGAAGCTTAGATGAACATTTAAAGTCACCCCGTAGATTTTTTTTACCAACACAGTCAGTTAAATAGATAGGTTTACCAGAATATACTGATGCAGAATTTATACCATCCTCACTTAGATTTACAACATTTACACGTGTCTGGCATCGGAAGTCGTACCTGAGACGAAATTTAGCAGCTGAAAGAGTCTTCACACTGGATGTGAAAATGCTCGGCTTAGCCCAGTGTGATTTTGTCCTGTGCATTAAAACTGCACTGAGGCACTGTGCCTCAATGGTTTTATAATGAGCAAACACACGGGCATGCTGGGAAAAGACGAGATAAATTGCCATGAAGAGTAGAGCAGTGATAAAAGGATTAGTAAAATAGAGTTTCTAATTAGTTCTCTTAAACTATTTCTGATGCCTTTTTGCTGTAACAACCACTGAGTTCTTATAGTAAATTACATTCATTTGTGTGCAGCATAATGGCGCGCTGCATTTTTATTGATCCGACGATCCTAATCAATGGCAGATAATACCTTTTCCGGCTTGCCATTTACATTAAGAGCTTTTTGATTTGCAGTCATCCAAAATGCGCCAAATAATAACCTTACATCTATACGGCCCCTGGTGACAGATACAGCTTTACAGCCGCCACTGACAGAATAAATGGGCCATAATTGCAGACAGTGCAACAGAGGCTGTCAGAGGCGATGTGCAGGTGTCAGATCCTGCAGTACCATCTGATGGCTGATTGTCTAATTGTAGCAATCAGCCAGCTGATTAGTGCTCTGCACCCAGGCGGACGCTTAGTTTCACAAACACTCCATATAAATGCCTACTATGCCGCAGAGCCGGGGTCCAACACTATCCATAGAGAACATTTAGAAGATTTACCAAGTTTGGGATGGTCTGATTTAGATTTGTGGGCTTGGTAACTTTGAGCCAGGAAACATTTGATAGTGTCATAAATAATGTTTTTTATTTTCCTTTATCAGCCATATTGCAAGCTTTATGAATTCATATAACTTTATACCACACAAGGGAAAATGTATGAATGTCTTAGCTTGATAGTATCTCATAGAAAGATGTTTACACTCCTCAGAGCCTGAGGCTGTGCATTCATCAAGCTCACAGCTGTGGAGCTGGTGTGTTTCAGCTTATGGGACTGATCACAAACTTTGCAGCTATTCAGTCCCTGCTAACGGTATACGACAGTGTCTCATTGTAATTTCACTGCAGCTAATGCTCCTCTCTTTGTTTCTCCCTCTCAGCGTCTGCGGATGATGATCAAGCCTCTCGTATTGGTGAAGGCTCAGGAAAACGGCCCAGACCAGCAGACAGAAAACCAGAACCAGAACCCTGCTAACGAGGAAGCCTACATCTAGAAACCTCTGCGTGTCTGTGTCTCGACAGCCAGACTGGCACTCTACTAGAGAAAGAAACGTAATCAAGGTTGGGAACGACCACCAGACTTCCATGTCTGCTTTTATTCACCTACCTCCTGGGGACACGTGAGACCAACCTGATTACACAGTTATTTTTAGGGGTTTTTCTGTTTGTTTATTTGTATAATACAGAGTTATAAAAACTTAAAAGGAAAAACAAACTACCCAGCAAAGTTGTTGTGATATTATGAATTTCATTATGCAAAAAAGTTAGTCTTTCTAGAAAAGGAAACGTGACTTAGGAAATTACTGTATATTGAATATATAATTTAAATTTGGAGGCCCACGTTGATTCAATAGTATTGTGCTACTTTGAAGATATTAATTAATCTACTAAACTACAATTACTGTACAAAGAAAAATACTGGTTAAATGCATTTGCTTGTACATGAAATAAATACATTAAAATCAATGCAGTGTAGTAGGTGAAAAAATGCAATTTGAAAGTTTGTAAAATGAAAATTGAATATTGACCAATTTAAGGCAAAGACAATATGGGAATGTGCAACAGGTAAGGCCAAATCTGCTCGTTATGTGTAAAATATTATTTAGCCAGACTATCACTCCCTTGCAGGATCCTGCAGTTCGCCTGAAATGTTTACCACCCATGTCTGGGGCTACCTTTGAAAAGCACAAGCATGGAATTTGAAGCGTTCAACTTCTTTTGGCTCGATTGAAACCTGTGACCACAGCAAAAATAACTTACATAGGATTACATAGCAAGAGACTGTTATAATTGTTTCTTTGTTTTCTAAAGAACAATAACTTTGTATGTTGTCCGAATCTTTTTTGTAGAATCATTTTTAGGTCGTTTTCTATATGTGAGAGTGAGAAGGACCAAAATCATACTCAAGTCGGAAGTTTGGTGGAGACATTTGACCTGCTGACTATATCTGGATTAAATCAAACATCCCCTTTTGACTCGCTAGAGCATCAGGGTAGTAAATACAGCATCCGCCTACAAGCACAATTTGGTTCTGTAAACTACCACCTCTGACAATAAAAGGTGTAGCCATTACAGAAATCCCACGTTTGCACTGTGTGTGCAATATTTCCAGCTGAGGGTTATTTTTTTGGAAAGAAAGAGTTGTGTTGCAATAAGCCAATGCTAATTCAGATCTATATTTTAAACTGTGAATGAACAAGTTGCAGTGACTGCTGCACTGGAGACTGTATGATGGATTTCTATGATCGCTACCACTATTCTGACTGGAACCGTTTACTTGTATATCTGTTTAGTAACCCACTCCTCAGGAACAAAGGTGGACGTGACCAAATTCTCACAGGTACTACCATTATACACTGAAACGATTAATGCTGCATTTAAAAGATGCAACTATTGTCAAATTCCTGCGATTTTCTCCCATTATTCCAACATGCTACAATAAGCAGCGATGACACATGAACACATGAATCAGTATATATACAGTGCGTACTTGGGCATACTCGAAAGCTGATCCAAATTGTTGCCTCTTTTCTGTGTGCTACTCAGCTAGCATCACATTTCTTTCAGTGTAAATGAACTGTGATGGCCTTCACTCAGTCATTTTAGTAGAAGCCATAGTGAGTTTCTATCCTGTTTCTATCAAGTGCAGATTTCCAATATCAACACTCGGAGAGAGAAACTTTGGCTCAGTCAGAGGACAAAGCCGGCACAAGCACTGTTAACACAACAGGACAAAGCCAGATGCTATTTAGGCCAACACCACCGAAACTACTCCTTTTCATAGGGTGAAGGAAAACCTATTATTACATATCAAGTTTGTTCGGCAATATGAAAATATAACTGTAGAAGCTGACTTTGTGACAGACCACAGATATCACTGTATTACTATGAGGAAAGATTAAGAAAATTTGCTTCTGTGGCAGCTACGTGCGACAGGAATCAGGTTGAATCAGTCCCGTTTCTTTTATTTATGTTTTTTTTTTCAAAGATATGTGAATTAAAATGTGCAATGACAAAGGGTTCCGTGAATTTTGTATAAAGTTACCATACTGCAGTTTTCTCTCTTGAATGATGTTGTAAACTGGACTGTGTAATACATGTATCTGTGAATGTCCGTACAACCTGAGTTTTTCTTTTCTTTTGTCTAAATGTTGAACAAAAAATGTGATATTATTTGCTGTTTTCTGCAATAATATTATTATCTCAGAAACTAAAGCACATATCTCTCTCAACTGTAAAAATGATAATTACGATAACAGAATAGAGTAATAATAAAGATGATAATAATAATAATGTAATAGAAATGTCTAGTCAGAGAATATTGTTTTGTATATTTCTAGCTGTTTCATGGGCCTAATGTAAAATATTATATGTAAAAAAAATATAATAAATGTCTTTAGATGGTGTTATATGAAAAAGCATGATTGCAATATATGTTATCTGCAAAAATAAATAAAGACCTATAGATTATAATGTCTGTGTCATGTAATCTTTCTGTTGGCAATGTAGAGTTTCTGTCCATTCAGTTTTAAATACCTACACACATAAGGATTTTTTTACAGGCCAACATGACAATTGTTAAAAGTACAAACTGGATTTTTATTTAGTAAATTGATGTAATTTTGAAAAGCTACAAGTGCTGATTTAAAAGGTACAGAAATGCTCTTTAAACATGCTTTCTGCATCACCGAGCGAGGTGGTTGTGCATGACACTGACCTGCTCAATGCTATGCTAATGCCCGATTATTATTACGTAAGTTGCAATGAATATGCTATTAGCTCCATCACCACAAGAGAAACTTAGCTGATACTTTCTGACTAAAACGGTTCTTGCCACAACAATATCCTTGTGACACCTGCACTGAAAGCTGTGCCAGCACAGACACTATAGCTGCTCTGGCTGACAGCCAATCCCTCCCAGTCACAATGCACCATCCATCTCCCTGCTGTTAGCCTACATTTCTTCTACATTTCTTCTAATCCAAACAGCCACAAAATCACAAAATGCACATGGAGAGAAAAAAAAACAGGGAATGTATGGACATCTGTATTTCAAGGATTTCTTTAGAAAGGGAACAATAAAGTAGGAAATCTGGTGTGGCACATACAATAGGCCAAAGTGTGAATTAAATAACACGTCTAGCTCTCTGGATTAAATGCCTGTCCAGGCATCAGAAAGCACTGTAATCTGAAAATATGCTGAGTTTTGTTTTTCTCATCATGAATGTCTTTTGGCTCCTTTTCCCAAACATTTGAAACACTAATGAAACATTTAATGCTTTAGTGCTTGTTAGTACCAGAAACACTGAAACAATTATTTTAATCTTACCTATATACACACATCAAGGTCACATTTCCTCCAGTCTTTCTAGTGCATCAAATATATACTGTAGGTTGTCTATCACACTGTTCTGTGTACAATTATTTTACTGTTTTAAGATTTCCTTTGTCTCACTGCTTTGTTGGTCCTCTTGTTCATCTAGTAGGACAGATGTCTCTTTTTCATGCTACAACTTCCTTTAGACAACTTTAATGGAACTGATTTTAATATGTGATTGGGGAGTGACAATAATACCATGTCCTGAAGAGAAACTACAAGTGTCAGTATCCTTAAAACCAAAATTGATCCCCTCTCCAACTGAAAAACTGCAGCGTAGGCAGTCCGACAGTCATGGCCACTTTACACAGTGATTGGTCGGGTGTACAGAGGTGTGAAGCTTTTACATTTCTCTGCCAGGCTCTTTTTTTTTTTTCATTCTTCACACATCTACCTCCATAACTTTTTGTGTGTACAACTGAGTGCAAAGAAGAGACTGTCTGGAAGGGCAGTATTATCCCTATTTGTATAAAGACAGAGGATCACACAGGCAGATGCTGGGGTTGAAGCATGGCTGATAAAATACTGTATGAAAAGAAGTAGCATTGACATCTGGTGATTTCAACAGTTTTCGAACGAGCAGCACAGCAGCAAGCGTGGCGAATCAAAAGACTGAGCAGAGCATCGACAGCTTAAACTCGTCTAATGCAAAGGGTGCGCTGGATATAGAGTATAATGCGGCAAGTATCACGTGAGAGTAGCAGCAAACTCAAGTTATCTGCCTGAACTAGCTCAGAAGATTTGCTCCATTTCAGTCAACCTAATCACATGGAACAGATTACTATGTGAATGCAGAATATGTATAGAGTTTATAATTGGTATCTGGGCTCTGACATCATTGTTGCTTGCAAGCAAATACAAGCTCAGCACAGCAGAGATTGGGCAGAGATGATGATAACATCCCTCCAAACACTGCATTAGACACGGTGCCCAGCACCAGATATTATGTGGAATCTTCAATACGTGCACTTAAGGCACAGTCATTGCAGGCATTCCTCTAAATAACATCACAGCTCACATATCTGGTTCAGTTCTACACATGGTTCAGGTACCAGTCACCGTATGGCATTTCAGATCATGAGGGGAACACGACATCTCATGAACAAGGGATCAGGTTAAGCTCTACTACAGCTGTAAGCGTAATAATTTTCATTGACTCTAATCATGTGACCACTTTCAACAAACACAGTATACAAATAAAGTATATTACGACGGATTTCCCCTCCCCCCGAAAACAAAAATCCCCAAACTACTGGTTAGTGCCACAACATACAATAAGTATAATGTATGATGTGTCTCTTTGTTTTTAGAGTTAATAATTTATAAATATCAAAAACCACTGGTGCAAGTTATTGAATAGTGAAATGTGTGTGTGTTTGTGGAGGAGAGAGAGTGTGATTTTATACCTGGTCAGACACGTCCTCACTTGTACTGTGGTGGTGACGACTGCGTGGTTTAAAGGATGTGTGAGCCTGTGTGCATGCATGCAAGTGATTCAGCGTGTCCTTGCGAGTATGCATCCATATACACACACACGTATATATAAGTCTGCGTCTGCTCATCTGAGCATGCGGCAGGAGTAGAAGTGTTAGTTGTGGTGATGACACAGACATGAGCGGAGCAGCTCTGACAGCTCTAGTCTAGCAGAGGTGGTAGCAGCTCAGAAGTCAGCTCCGGGGCCCCAACAACACACACACTGTGGAAATGGTAATCTGTTTTCCCTCCCTGCCAGCTTGGCCAAGGCTCCCAGTAGCATGCACACTCTCCAATCGCATCACAATCACCAGAGGCTGACATGCGCAGCACGGTGGGACAAAAAAAAAAAAAAAAAAAAGAGGAAAAAAATACTCTACTTCCTCGTCTTGTAGCTGCAAGGCTGTATTTTTCCACAGTTGTTTCGTGTGAAAGATGCAGTGAGGTTATGCAGTTGACTTTGCAATAGGAGACAGCATATAATCTTGAATGGATATACTAATGGAAGTGTTTGGAGAACAAACCCAAGCCAGTCAAAAACACTGACACATTTTTTTTCTCATAAAAATAATAATGGTAATAATGAGTTGGACCATAACTACGACCATAATTGTTCCATGACCATGAAGGTATCCTAACCTTAACAAACCATTGGCTAAAAGTAACATGTTTTCCTATAACCTGAGCAAAGTATTTTATTTATTTTTTTGCCCAAACTATGATTTTTTTGTGCTTAAACCTAACCAAACTTTGACCATGTCATGTCATCAAACTGAAAATGTGATTTGTAATGGTTTTTGAAGGCAAACACAAACGATGCTGCCCTGTCCATTCTTAAAGGCACAGACAAATGACACAACATATCATTGGTTGTTTTATTTGGAGAAATGGTTTTGGAGCAGCTGTTACACAGGATCTTTTAAAGGCTATCTAGTGTGCGCTGTCAAACCCTTCCCTCACCTAGGATCTGTTTTCTCCAGCTGACCAAAGCTGAATCAGAATATTAGTGAGCCTTCATGGCTTTCCCTCTGTTCACCTTTACACCAGGCTACTGATAGCATATCAGCTCCCAGCAGACTGACAGACAGACAGGCAGTGAGAGGAGCAAATGCCCTTATCACTGCCTGCCATATGATGGGATTAGCTGGAGTGTTGTCTAACAAAGCATTAATGAACAGTTTTAATTGCCTGCACGGCATACCCTGCCAAGCCCTGCCTGAACTGCACACACACACTACAACACAGGGTTGTGACGCATATTTGTCCCATCTGAAATGGCGTCCAAGTGATACAGAATTTGTATTCATCACTGGAGTACAAACAGACCATTACTGCTGTCATTCCAATCCACTGGTGTACAATGCGACAGAGAGTGTGGGTTTGAAGACATTCGTTTAACCTCCATTCACTCCTTCAGACAATACAGACTTAATTGAAATCAATAGATGTTTTTGATTATCTTGTGTTGCCATATTACAGTGCAGCCTCACTCCTGTGACCTGAGACCCCCCTCTGATTACAGCAGGACAGAAAGCATTTTCACCCTCTTGATTTAACTAAAATTCTACAAAAAAATATCAGATGAGTGGAATCTTCATCAGTCTGAGATGAGGGGGCATATTGCTCAAACTGGATCATAAACACAGGTGGCAATTGGTCTATCTGTGCCTATTATTCTCTTTATGAGGAGCCTTTCTCAAGGTTATACTGGCATGATCATAGTAAACACAGCACTTTTGTTTTTCTTTGATATTTGGCAAAATGCTTCTCAACAGTCTGGTAGAAACAATCTGTTTTCTGTTTTTTGTTTTTTTGTTTACCCACACTTCCATCAGGATTTGTTCTCAGAGCCCCATTGAATTATTATTATTTAGAAACAAGCATTAGACTAACAAATGTAAGTAAGACATTCTCCTCCACATGCTATGTCAGAGCTTTATTTTTGGTATGCCTGTTGTACAGTAGCAGGCTGAATCAAAGGTTATACATTTCAACCCAGGCTCTATGATATGAGGCAGGAGAGCAAGGCACCAACATTTGCATTTGCTCTCTTAGCTCGCAGGCAACCAGCCTAGTAGCTCCCTAAAGTTTTATACCTCATACATGACAGACATTTTTACTTGTCAAACAAGACAGGAGACATAATGTGAGGATGTAAGGTACAAACATCGCTGAGCGGTCAGCAGCCGATACACTCTACCACTCATGCTAATAATTAAGCAGGTGGCGGCAAACAATGCTGCTGGTCTTACTGCACGGCACAGGAAGGCACAGCACATTTCTGTAGCAGTACAGACCAAACACTGAGCCAGAGAAAAAAGCATTCTACACTGCTCAGTCAACACAAAAAATGACCCAAGGCAGTCCTTTTACAATCTGGGATCTGACTGTCCAACAGCAAATGGAAGCAATACAGTAAAAACTGGGAATCAGAAAATGTAAATGAATGAAAAAAGGAATAACACCAAGAATGATATATATATATAATCAGTTATACAGTATGTGCAGGTAGGCAGCAGAATCAGGCTCAAACCAAATGGTGTTCTTCAGACCCTCTCTGTGTTTTGGTGATGAATGGAGACAGAGGAGGCCTGTGTGACAAAACAGGGAGCGTGACTTCCAGCTGGAAACAGCTCCTTTCTCCTGGTACAAAAGAGTAAAGAGCCCCAAACAGAGCTCAACGCTCATTCTCTTTGCTCTCTTCCTCTCCTTACTAAGCTTAGCCTCTTCCCATATCTCTTTCTCTTTTCTCTTCTCTTCTTCTCTTCGGTAGAGTTGGTGATTGCCATGCCAGAGCCTCAACCAATGAACCCATCCCATGTCTTCCTGTCTCTGGGGCCTCTTTGCCACGCCACATTTATCACCAAATGTACCAGGAGTGCGGTGGTGCTTTGCATCTCACAGGCAGCCCACTTTTCTTGTGGCATCTTCCTCGACAATGAAGCGGCACAAGACAAAGTATAATACAGAGGACACATACTGTATATTCCAACAGCGAAGGAGATGTGGTAGAGAGATAAAAGATGGAAAGTTACTTTGCTTATTGCGTATTTGCTTTTTATTTCACAGTGCTCAATGTTCCCCTAGTCTTGAAAAGCAATGTTTTTGAGCCAATGCTGTAGGACACTCTGTGCTAAAACCTCATGATGAGCAGAAATAGGAGACCTTGACTGACTCTGAAAATCTTTTTGTTGAAAAAGGTTTAATTACCGTTCCATTTGCTGTCAAGAACCATCACCTCATCAGCCCGGTGCTCTCTAACTCAGCCAGGTTATTAGAGGGCTTATGTCTCTCAAGAAACATCATGTACTTGACACCATTTTCTGAAGAGCACTACACTCACAACTGACAGAAAAAGCTACGTAAAACTGCATCAGAAGTATGTCTGTTCAAGATGAAGCAGAGAGAACAGAACAGAGAGAAACTAGTTCAATACCATTAAGGAGAAAGCAGCTCATTCGAGATCTAGCCACAGTCGTCGCCGTGGGAACACTGTGAAATCTACCATCACAAGTGATTCACATATGTTTTCTTTCGTGAAAGGTTACAGCATCACCTCACAGCAAGATACAAGGATTGGAACATACAGTATTTTTTACTTAAAGTGACAAACATGTAGAACTGTGATGCGACAAAAAGGGTTTTATCTCTGAAGTCTCACAGAGCCTCTGCATCCTGGTGGCTAGAAACTTAGATTTCAGTTTAATTAAGGATTTATGAATAAAATCAAAAGTCAAACAATATTTCAAGTTAGGCAGAAAAGTCAGGGGATCGCCAACGTCATCAGGGTTCATCAACTGGGAACCATGAATGTCTGAAGTAGATATTGATGTATTCCACTGGAAAAGTAAATATTTGACCTGCTACCAAAGTCAGTCAGACTCATTCTCTTGGCGCCTTTACCTGTTTGCCTGGATAAAAGTCCATTCCTATAGCTCTGATGCTAGCATGGCTAAAACGTACATACAACATACAGTTGTCCCTGGGTATGAGCAGCAAGTCACATGACTACAGTACTTAAGAATACCTCAAATCATATTTTGGCCAACAGCCTTTTAAATGTCCACATGTCCCAGTATACAAAACCTATATTTGGAATAAAACAGAGATGCTAAAAGACGATCCTTGAATAAATGTCCTCTATGGTGCAGCGAGTCATTGCTCAAGAACACAACATCCAACCAAGGATGCATCATATGTCAACACCCCCCAGTCTCTCTCCCTCTCTCCCCCTAATGCTGCTTATGCAGAGAGGAAGAAATCTGATGTCATGCCTGCCTGCCCTCGGCTGTCAAGCCTTCTGACACACACAAACTCACATACATACACAGACAAACGTTATTTACAGTATAATTACTTCCATGACAGTTCAGATGCAAGCCCATCACTCAGTATTATCAAACTACTGAGGCGTATAACAGTCTATATATAATACAGATGGAAAAACCTATGAGTTCAGTTACTGACCCACACACATGACCAACGACACACACCAGCTGTAATCCAGCAGATTTCTACACACAAAATGATTTCTACAGTCATCTCAGAAGAAAATATTGACTGATGTTTTCTTTTTGGAGTTTTTTTTTCTCATAAATGAACCTATTTGAGCTTCCAAAAAATCCTGAATTCATGAAGCGACTTTCAATAACACAAACAGAATAAACCCATCGAAATCGGATACTTTTTCCTTTCCTTTCATATCCATTAACATTCAAATTCAGACTAGTGTGCAGAATCTTGCAGGAAATAGCAGGCAGGGGATAAATGTATGTGGGTTTCTAAAGGCTACCGTTACTATGCAAATCCAGCATAGATGACTGGGTGATTGCACAGGCATTCTCCCATCATGCCGCTCTCTCTCGCCCCATAACCTGTGCCACCAGAGCAGAACATGCACTTGTCTTTGCGTCATGCTTCAATTTTAACGTTGCCGAGGGGCGTGCTGAGAGAAATCGGATGTAATTAGGTGGATGTTTGAGAGGCAGTTGGATATTAACATGGGTTTCACCACCCGACATGGTGTTGAATACCAGGCGCACATCTCCTGCAGTCACTTTATGTTTGCAGACAGATGTTCTTTAAGGCCCCCCACCCCATCATGAAATTATGGGAGATAAGCACTGACTGTTGTTCTTGTGCACATTTATGATGGAGATGATGTGGTTTGAAAAGACGTTTGAATAAAGTTTTTGTCTTGTTGTTTTAGTTGCTTTGGGAGAAGCTTGGTCATAAAACTATAGAGGGCAGAGAGCTACGCGTTCATGAGCTGCAGGAGACCGCTGTTTGTTTCCTGTGTGAAACGGATAACCAAGAATGTTTCTTTTAACATACAACTACATAATGTATGTGTGATCAAGGGAAAAACTGGATTTAAGTGGAGTTAAATTATGCCATGCCTATTCATTCTGTGCATCTCTTTAGAACAGTTTCACCACACATTTTAAGCCGACGACATTTACTGTCTTTTGGATGTGGATAAAGTTTTCAAAGTATTACTTTAATATATACCTTCTGAGTCTCAGTGAGTCTCAGTGACCACTGGTAGGAGTACACCAAGACTGCACGCACAAAAACTGAACAGGACATGCTTCGAAGAAAAATGGCAGAGACAGATTACAGATTAAGCGTGCCACATCCAGCTCTCTAACTCTCTCTCTGTCTCTTTTCTCATGGTAAACGCTTTCCCTTTCTCTGTTTGGAGAAAGTAGTGGGAAACAGTGAGTCAGGCTGGAGTGCTGAGAGCTGGTCTGGACTGTTAATGTTGCTCAATGAATTAAGAGTCGGTTCTGCTGGTTTACCATTTGAATGACTGGGAGGCTTGGGAAGGTGGCGAGCTCTGGACACAAAGAGATGCTTCACAGCCTGAATGCACTTTGGTTCACATCTACATGTCTAAATATTTGCTTCCAGGAACACAGGATGTTGGGCATAAGTGGAAAGACATTATACTGTACAACAAGACAAAAAGAAAAAAATCTCATTTGAATTTGCTGTGACATGTCTAATTTGGTTTTACAAGTGGCTTAATTATCAGTCCAATTTTAACAAAACAAATGTCTTCTTTAAGTGTGGTTGCTAATTAACATACTTTTCTAGATAAAATAAAAATTCTGACCTGTTATGGGCCCAGGAGAAAAACCACAAAATTTTATTATTACAAATAAATTACTGCCAAGGAAACTTTCTTTCCCCTGAAATGGTTTTCTCAGGCAAAGCTAACTTCCAACTTGTGTAGCGCCTGATTCATGGTGAAAGTCCACCATGTTTCTGCTGTTAGATGCTCACACAGTGGTTCCACTGGGACTCCTGCACATGAGACAATTGCAGGTGATGGTTCACATAGCTTGACTTTGTCTCGTAACGTTACACGGATGAGTCCTCCAGTGACCAGTGACCTCACCTAATGAAGCCTTACCTTCTGATCCCGGCCAGTGTGATCTGACTCACCAGGGACTCTCAGAATACTTGGTCATGTTGGTGGCACGGCAGGGGCACAGCATTCGACTTCCCCCTTTAAGCCTCAAGAGTTCATTATCAAAGGGAAAAGTCTGTGTGAATTAGAACACAGAACATCCATTGCAACCTTGAAACCATAGCTCTACATGCACGAGTGGAGACCTCTGACCGTTTCACCCCGGCACTCCTCAAGTCAGACGCCAGATTTAGATGCAGTGTCCATTTTTATAGCTGCAAACTAGGTTGGACTAATGGGCCTGTCCTGATTGGCCGAATAAGCACATGCAAATGTCAGACGCCCCATAGAGCTCATTGAAGGGTCCAAAGGTGCTCTCAGAACTAGGGCTACAATGCGCAACCACTCATTCTTTTTTCTGGAGACTTCTTTTAGGTACTGATTGTGGGTTGTAGGGAGTCTGATGGTTGTGCGATGGAAAAGTGAATGACTCAACACAGGTGAGCACTTTATTCCCCAGGGGGTGCTTTCACACGCCTCGCCAAGTCGTTATTACAAAGAGAGTACTTTACTGCAGCCTTACAAGAAACCCACTGAGAGTGCTATTTATAGAATCCAGCTGCTCACGTTACATTTCAGAGTAATTTTACAAAGTTTACAGAGAAAATCCAAAAGGCAGTTTGTGATGGTACTATGGCCCACGGAGGCCAACACGGTATCTGCATGTACTATTACTGTGGCAAAAGATGTGACTATATAGATTTTATTAGATGTCCACTGGCAAACAAAACAGCTTTGGCAACTGAAGACTCCACATAAGCTAACACTCAGCGGGCATACAACTTATTTTAACTTCTTCTATTTGAGCACCAAGTCATAAACAGTCCGATGTTTTCATGTTCAGATAAAGCAGATAAAATTTAAAGATCCCTCTCTGAAGTTTGAGCCATTTTAAGAAATGTTTGAACCATGAAGTACAAAAACAAAAATGAAGCCGTGAAGGATCTGTGCGATCAAAATAGCGTGGAACCGGTTGCATCTGCTAATGGCACAATTAATCATACAGGCCACCGCATGTGTCACATACTAGAACAACACATTCTTTTCATTTCCACATAGCACAAAATTCCCCTCTCCCACCGACCTTGCTTCCTTTTCGGCAGCAGGAATATCTCCAGGCAGCCTTGCAAGACAATGGCGCACAATTACCCCGAGCAAAAAGCACTGTGGCACTGACAAATGTAGTTTTTACTGAGCAGGAGACATTATGTTCTCACATCAGAGTTAAATACCTCCTATTTATCTCAGCCAAGGCGAGGGAGAGAAAAGAGCAAAAGGGAAAAGAAAGGCCAGAGGGAGAGAGAAAGTCAGAGTGATCAAGACAGACAGAGAGAGGGGGAAGTAAGCCGTGGGCTGTGGAGACATTGCGAGACGTTCCATGACAACCGAGCAGGAGGATTCTGAACCATTTCGTTCCATGTTCCTATTAGGAACGTCACATGCCAAATGAGGAATTGCACAGCGAGAAGGTGCAACTGTGTAATGACCTATAGCTTATTTCTCACGCAGAGATTAATGGCACGGGCTATTTTGTGCTGCTCGACTGAATTTAAACTGACGTAATTCAGAAACACAGAAAGACGTTTTCATTTTATGAGTCTTTGAAGGCTTTGGATCAAGGCAGAAGAGTCTCAGTGTTGCAACATGTTTCATTTCTTGCATGGGTACGCTAAATGGTTGCATTTAATTTGAAGCAATGTTGAAGCTTTTTTTAAGCCATAAAAAAAATTGGTTAAAGGGTAATAAGTGTTAATGAAGGAGATTACACCAGCAAGCCAATAAGCTAGGGATCTAATAAAACCATTAAGGCAAGTCACAGCAAAGTAACTAAATGCAAAGAACTAATAAAAGGATCTTTAAGCACACACCAAAGCACACATGCAAATACAGGGCAACTGCTGGTTGTGTATGTGCCCATACTGCACAATAATGACAGACAAATAAATAAAAAAATCATCTGACAATTAATGCCACTGACAGTATATGACACAGGCACAATACGAGGTATAAAATACAATTTGTAAATGCATATATAGTTTATATGAACCTACCACTACCAGCATTTCATTGTTTAAAGACGTCCAGCAAACACAAATGAATATGAAATGATGACATGAAAATTTTATTGGGAGTCATCAGCATAGCTTTTTCCGACAATGTGTGCATGAAGTTGGTGCCCATTTGCTTTGATTGTATGATGATTTTGTTCTCCCTGTGGTCAGGTTTTCTCCTGGTACACTAGTTCTTTAGGAAACCTTCTGCCATTGCCTTTGACAAAAGTGCTGGCTTTAGAACCTGAGTGAGAACAAGTGGGTCAAACACAGAGGACACATTTCTTATTTTTTAAATAACTTAACTGAAGCCCTGCACAGAAATACGCACGTACACTTACTGCATATTGTACATATACATCTAAATATTAGCTGGTTTAGTTTAAGGTTTGGTGTCCAATTTATAATTCTAGGAAAAAGCAACATAAATGTGATCATTAAATGCTGGTGATGCCATGTTTACTGGGGCTGACCCCCTGACCTCTCCTTACTACCTAGTGACTCATGAATCAAGGTGTTTGTGGTGACTGTGACCATTAGTTCAGACAGGGGTCACGCTGGAGGTCATGGGTTGTTATTTTTCTGTTATAGGCTGCTTAGGCCCTGCCTCGACAGGCCGGTGAATTATAGCTCTCTTTGCTCAAATTTTAGCTGTTGCCCGTGGCTTTAAATCATTCGGCGTAAGAAAGGTGTTAAATACATTATCAACCACAAAACAAAAAAATGCGCGGTCACACACAAACACATGCATCTTTACGGGAAAAATTCAGGTGAATATTTTCATATTATTTCAGATTTAAGGTCCATGTGCAAAGTGCAACATGACGATGATGAATCATGTTAATTGCAAAATTAAATGTCTGGGGATTCTGTGAAACACTGAAGAATTGTTAAACCACCAAAACACCATCCAGCAATTTTATCATTGCATGGTGTCTTGGCTCCCCACTAGCCTACATTATAATTTTAAATGGCATTTAATACACAGAAAACTAAATGCATCTTGCTTTGTCTCCAAACAGGTGACATCAAACTGAATGTCACACTGAGAGGCATGACTTGATTTTCTGGAGCACCCAATTTCACAGTGTAACCGTAACAGGAATGTCGGGCTCTGTGTGGTCGTTCATTTGTGAAGGTTATCGAAGTAAGACTGAAACGCTTCACAGACACGGCTTCTGTTTGTATGTTTGGCTGCTCTCGAGCAATCAGAGGTGCTCTCTCTCTCTCTCTCTCTCTCCCGCTCTTGTCTTCCTTTCATTTCTGAAGCCCAGCAGTGATTGTGTAAGTCTGGCCCCAGTAAATTACCAGGAGGTGACTGCAGGTTCAAGGTCAGTCAGAGCTTCGAGTGAGGTCGAAAGGAAGGGGTTCAGCCCCATCTCCACCACGCCCAGCCCCCTCTGTAGGAGCAGCCACTGTGATTGCAGATAATTACCTCTGCAATGTGTGATGTTTGGGGGGTGTACGTGTTTGTCTCGGTGTGCGCTCTGGCTTTGTTTTTCACCACTGCCTCCAGTATTTGCCCTGTTCCTCTTTTCTGTATTTCATCATTTCATACTGATCATGTATCATCAATTAAATGCTCAATACTTGGTTGAAATATGAGGCCAATTCTGATCTGGTCATTTCTAGTTTCACTGTGCAAAGTTTGAAAATAACCACTCGCAGGCAAAGAAGTCCATTTTCCATCTCTGCTCCCAGATGCTATTCAAAAGTCACATATTCAAAAGTCCTTAATGGAGGATGTGTGTGTTATCTCCCCCCTGTGATTTTGTTTTTTTGTTTGACAATGTTCTTTTTTAGCAAATGCAGCTACTGTATATTTCAATTACTCTTTGGGTGCTACTGTATGAAAAAGCCTTGATCTACAATATATACCAAATATACACTGCCTGTTCACAGGAAAAACTGACATCTGAACAATATCAAGCATTTTACACAACCATCATCCTCAGTACAGGGTCTTTTATAATCTCTGTGTCACTGTGTCAGAGTTTGTAAGGCTCTCAGGGCTTTCTGTGAGCTGAGGCATAACGCAAGAGGAGCTGAAGGCAAAGGGTATTTGAAAAGAAAGCTCAGATAGTATTCAGTCTTTAGCATTTAGAGCATTTCATAGTGCAGTGGGCACCGGGGCCTGGAGGAATTAATCCATGGCCCCTTTCATAAAGTTAGTGAATGCCCTGAGTGGCGCTAGGAGAAAAGCACAAGGCCCGGCAGCGTTGGGAACTGATGATCCATGATGCCTTTATGCTATGCTGGTCTGCATCACTATGCCTTCTTCTTCTTCTCCCTTCTTCATCTGCTGATGGAGAGAACCTGACTGCACTCCATGAATACAGAGAAGCTGTCTTAGTTATTACGAGAAAGCTTCTGCTCAGAGACCCTCGCAGCTCAAGGTTCTTTTTTGTCTTTCTTTCTGTCTGGTCTTCACAGCTCACTAATGCACGATGGCGCTAAGTGTTCACAGTGAGGCGCATTACCGTCACTGGAAACCAGTAAAGCTTATAGAGAAGCCTTAGAGGTTTTTACTGGAAGCAGTTGTGGAAGTGTGAAATCATTATTTAACACCGAATGCAATGGATTCACAAAAGTATAGGAGCAAGCAGTCAAATCAGTTACATGGTCCGTCATTCCAGGGAAAAACAAACTACTACTAAAATCAGTGAAAGAGGAACATTAAGTCCACAAGAGTGAAAGGGTGTAGCAATTAGCCCAGTTAATTCAACATTTACTTGAAATGTTGTAGTAGCAACACATCTTATCCTTTAACACAGCAGTAACTTAATAAAGTCTCTCCTTTCAAGAAAGTCATTTTTCCAATTTTTTAGTCACAATTTCCGCAGTCTAAAACCTTTTAAACCCAGTGGTCCTCACCGTCCTGTTGTTATTACATTAGTATCTGAGCTAGCTCGGCATGTAGGTTGCTCCTGGCATCTTGGAGAACTTCCCCTGGTTCTTCTGTGGATTTACGCTGTCCCACTGTCTCTTCATATTATCCCAGACTGACTTGAAGATGTTGAGACTGTGGGGGTTACACATCTGTAGCAGGACTCTTGGTTTTTCTTGTCACTGAAGATAGTTCTTTAGGAGTCTATATGGTCATGTGTTTGGGCTCGTAGTCATGCTGCTGAGTAAATTAGGGACCAATCAGACGCCTCCTTGATGGTATTTTGTGGTGGATAAGAATCTAAACATCTAAAGTGCATAGTACTGTATACAATTTGGACTTTTATAGTAGCCTTACTACTGTTGATAAAGGAGCCTTCTGTATTTCTGAAACAGGCGTCAGTGTGCAGTACACATAATAGTGGACTTTGTAATCACTTTGCAATTACATATTGTACATTTCAGATTTGCCATGGTGATGTAATCTTCTGTACAAGTCTTTGATTTTCTACTTTATGTCATTTGTAATGAAGCCTGTAGCCTGACGCCAGCTGTAACCTTACATGGACCTGACCTTATATGGAAATTAACCAAGATGATATTGGTATTTCATTAAGCTGTGTAGCTCTGTCAACCCTCCCCCACTTTTGTCGTCCTCCCCCATAGCTTTTCTAATTTCCCTGTATTTCCTTTAGGCTCTCCACGTCTGGTTGCCTCAGCCATCTCTTTCTATTTCTCTCTTCTCTTTTTCTTGCTCTCTCTTGTTCTCTTGAGCACCAGTGAACTCTAACACAACCTATTTTTATATTAAAAACACAGCCGAGAGGATCACAATGGCTTTAATGTGAATGTGCATTTGGCATCTCAGCGTGCTGCTTTAAACAGAGACACTTCTCCAAATTTCACTGTTATTAGACCCATTGACCCATTGTTGGTGGATTCAGAAAATACACCAAGGCCAGCAACCCTTTTCCATGCTTGAGAGGCCCACAGTCACAGCAAGACAAAGTGTCCTGCAAAACAGTACACCGGCAGCCTCCATCACAAAATACACAAAGACAAAATACTTCCTTTCACTGTCTACGCCCATGGGCAGAATTAAGATGATATTCGATAAGAGTTCTTTGTGGTGTGTTTGGCTCAGTGTAACTAAAGTCTGTAACAGTCAACAGTGTGTCACTCAAGGAGGACACACTTCTTTTCTAATCTACAGAACACGATTTGAGTTTGCTGAAATTGTTAGCTGACATAAGCCATTTCCTTCATTTCAAAGGGTTTCTAAAGGCTGCAAAGCCCACAGATCCTCAAATGACCTAAATGTGAGAATGAGGAAAAATGTCAAAGCAGTTGTTGAAATAATGGTCATGACTAGAATGGAAATTGTCGTCATCACGTCAGGCAACCTTAGATAAAATATATTTCGGATGTTGACGCTGACAACGGTGTCACCAAGATTGATAATGTGATAAATTAAAAAACTGTCTTTATACAACGTTAGAGCAAAGGCAGTTTTCTAAATGAAACTGGTCTCACTGGAGGACAAATCAATTAAAAGCCTGTTATGTTCAAACAACACACATCAGTAAACCCCCGTCTGTCTGTTTTACTCAATAGTTTTGGCCCCATGGGGTGAAAAGCACTGCATAATTGTTTCATTTTTCCATTATAACAAAGTAATATCAAAATTGACAATTACATTTTTCTAATATACAATGCACAGACACAATCATGAAATCAGTAAATGTGACCTCCCGATGCCTGAGGCACAGCAAGTCAGATAGCAGCACTGTTCATTTTAATGATCTCATGCTGCAGTTAACTCATTACTCTTACTGTTGTTTGCAGGCTGCTGCGTGTTCCAGGCTCATGGGATCTTTGCTTTAGGCCAGTGCACAGAAAAGAAGTAGTTAGAAGCCACATACAGTATGACATGGAGTGGATTTGTCACATATTGTAAAGTACATATCTTCCAGTTGGCCTTTGCTGGTCAGGGCGGATGTTACCCCAGACTGTATGATGAAACGCTGTGAGTCACCAAAGAGCGCCTCCCAAAATCGGTGCAGCCGGAATCTAAACTAAATTAAAAGTTTGGTATGGAGTGACTTATGGGTCAGACGTGTAGTCAGGCAACAAGTGTCTAATCAGCTCTGACTCAACAGCAGACCGTGCTCTTTTCACTAGTAATTATGTGAAGAGAGGTGTTGGTGAGGCACCAAAATATGAGCCATGTCTAACAGATTTTACAATGACATTTAAAAGAGCAATCGTGTCTTGGTCAGTTCGTCCTCAGAAGTATATTTTTAGTCCACTTCATTAGCACTCTGCTTGTCATACACTTCCCCATTGTAAGGCACAGATAATATGCCAGGAAGTCGCCTCAGCTCTGAGTGGTACGTCACGAAGGACATGTAAAAACATTATATTGTATTGATGGATAGAGCTTCTTTTGAGTCTAAGAGCAATGAAGCGGTTTTGGGAGGCACTTGGCGTCCCAGCACCTTATCTAAACACAATAGCCTCTGGTTTCACGCAGGCATGAGCTGGCAGAACATCCAGAGGCATTCAGCCATTTCACCTACTGATACTGATATGAGTCTCATCACAGTGTAACAGAACGAATCTCCAGCTCCTGTCAGAAACCTGAGAAACCTGTCTCCTTCGCTGTCGAGTTATCACCACAGATGGAGCCTGTGGGACCATTGTTAGTCATATCAATTAAAGGGTCTTAAGCTCCCCTAAAAGAACAAATGCATTTTCTTATTCGAATTGTGCAATAATCAGTCACAATTTTGATATCACAAAATACTGTGCATCATTATCATCATTATCACATCATTTCGAAAGCTTTAAAATGTTCCAATCCTTGCAATATTTTGGAACAAATGGTCACATTGTATGAATCCTTTCCAATCACATTTGTTTTTTGCACAAAATAAACCAATCAGACTAAACCATCTGAGCTGAAGTCAAACAAAAATTCTAACTTTGACTTTAAAAAATCCTCTACAGATGCATTATTGCCTGAACTACCAGACACAGCACAAAAGCTCCACCAAACAATGGCCTTTTATTTCTCCCAAAAATCACAGGACACGTGAAAGAGGCCGGTGTTAGATGACCTAAAGGTGTGCAGTGTAACGACTGGATTAGAATGAAAGTGTCCAAAGTTAGTAAGTAAGCCCAAGCCGCCTGCTTACTCAATGAACTGTTGCAGAAGAAGACCACGAGCCATAAAAGGTGAGGGAACTGGATGTGCCCTGAGCCCTCATCAACTCTCAGGCCTTCGATCCGTTCAGTCACTTCTTGCCTGGTTGGATCTACCTTTGATTATTCATGTGCCAGAAGCGCTCTTTTCTCAGTATCTGGTACTCAGCACTTATTTGAATTATTCTGTGATACTAAAAGTTGCTGACTCTCTAAATAGATTAAATAAATAAATAAACATGTGTGACTAACCACAGATTCTATGGATAATCCCATAGTTAGCTAAAGAAAGGATTATTACAGGATTTTTCTATTGCAAATGGAGCCACTGGGCCAAACTTAAGTGTGTTTTTTTATGATTATTATTTTAAATAAATGGTTTGTATTAACAAAGTAAAAATCTTTTCTGTAGTTTCAGAGAACAAAAACTAGAAAGTTACAGATTTCAGAGTAAAGTTTTCTTTTAAATTAAGAGTAAATTTAATAGAACTGTATATTAAAGAGCTGATTATGAAGTGGTTGCTACAACATGTTAACTGCTGTGTGTTCAATGTTAAGTTATATTTGTGTCACATGGAGCTTCCAGCTACCACTGAGATGCAAACGAAGCAAATATAGAGATGTGCTGTGTTATCAGTGTATGTATCCATGTTGTTGTTGATGTCGTTCTACCAATAATTTACTCAGTATGAGCTTGTCACTGCACTAAACATCTGCAGACGCAGAATGTAAACAATATGTGAGAGGAGGGGAGGTTACTGATGGGACAAACTGAGGACAGGGTTTGACGGAAATAAAGAAACAGAGGAATATTAGGGGGTTTCAGCAGGGCGACCGTCATGAGTCAGGCTGCAGCGTCAGACTTCTTCACATGAGTGATGCTAATCAGAAGTGCTGTGTAGAGAACTGAACTAATGATGACTGTGCATGTTTGTGCGCGCCACAGAATTAAACTCAGTAGAACTAACAAGTCACAAAGAAAAACCATTAAACTGTCGCAGTAATTGGGTTGTTGATTGACCAGCACCCATTCCAAATTTCTCATTAATCTGGGTCCATTACACCTACAGAAAGGTCAACACTACATTACCCTCGACATGCACACACACACCAATCCCCCCAGCAGCTCTTGACTCACTCATCCATACTTACACAGGCCCAGAGACCCAGCAACATAGGTCATATATTGCATACATGTATTCTGATTACCAAGATTTATCATATGTATTATATGTGCTGCAGCATTAGACGAGTGGGGTAACTAATTCTGCTGCCCTCAAACAATAATGCAGCGTCTTTTATTTGTGAATCTACTGTGTGTGTGTCTGTGAACTGAATTTCTACATGGAGTCTGCTGGAACTGATTCAGTCTCCAGTGGACCAGAGGATCCAGACTAGCCTGACTGCCTCTGACTCATGGAGAGAGAGGGACAGAGAGAAAATAGAGAATATGAATATGACCTCAAGTCTCCCCTCCATCCACCCCTCGCCATTCATCCATCCATTCTTAATGGGATACTCTAACCTGGCTGTTTAACACACATTAACGTCAGAGCTTCCCTCAGCTGGAAGTCTGGCTGTGGAGGCTTTTGGCTGTAACAGCGTCTTTGGAGGACATTATTATCATATATGTCTGGAACGTCATTTTGCTGATTTGTCACAGACGTGAAATGTCAGGTTATATATGAACTGTTTTGATTTGAATTCAGTAACATTTGTAGAAATGCAAACTGCGTGTTCATATTCAGCCTGGGACCTTATAATCTTAAATTTATGATGAACAAATTACAAATTTGTTCAAATGCCTAAAACACACTAACATTTTCCTGGGGAAGGAGAGGGTCACAATGAACTGTCAGGTCAACGAACCACCACTTAGACACTGTTTACTTCTCTCTCCCTACACACAATAAACTTTGATTTCTTTCAAACATGACCATTGATTCTTTTCAAGCTTTAGCCAACTATTTCTTAAACCACACCACAATTTGTCTCTTAATTTTTTGGCCTTGATCGATTAGTCAGTGTAAACACTCCACCTCACCGAGCTCTGAGTCCAAACTAACAACAAACCTCTTCTCTTCAGAGGGACACTTTGCAGACAAGTTATTATCAGTTATGTTTAGGATACACAACCACCTCTCTGAGTGTAGACTTGCGTCCATTAACGCAAACAATCACACAAACAAAGCCGAGCTGTGGGCACCGCGGCGGGTGCTACAAACATTTCACACAGTCATAGAGATGTTCACCTGAGGATGAGACATCACCACAGCAGACAATATGGAGATGTAAACAACATAAACTCCACAGACTTCAGCCACAAGCACACATAGCCGAGCAAGAGAGTTGCTGACAAAGAGAGTTTGCTTTACTCACCTGTGGTCTCGTGCACCGCCAGGTAAATCCTCCGCAACATGCGCGAGGTCCAGCTTTACTCGTTCACTGTCAGTGCAAAATATAACAGATCCACTCAAAGTTTTCAAACATCCAGAGTTGAATGAGCCTCAGCAGCCACAGCAGGGATCATCCACACCGGCAGAGAGGCCTCGCACCTCACCGCGGGTCATCGAGGTCTGATCCGCCATTTGCGATTTAGTCCAAAGGCGGGTGTGTTCGGTTTGTTTCACGAGGCGTGTTCGCCGGGTGGTGCATTGAATGTGTGATTAATGAAGTTAGATGCCATTTTATTTCAAATGGAGATAATAAACTTTACCCGTGATACACAATGATTTTAGTGCATTATAGTTCATAAACTCTGAGACTTTTGTCCTGCGGCCTCAAACACACCATCAGTTTCCTCTTTGCTGATTTGGCTCCTAAAATTTGCTCCATTCTCACACAGTTTACATGTGACCTTTGTTTTTGTTTTTGTCTTGAAATGTAGAAATGTGCATAGTTGAAAAAAACGTCTTTGTTACTTCCACACCTGGGTGCCTGAGACATTTTATTTTCTAATATGCATCAGAGCTTTTACCTGTTAAAGAAGAGATACAACAGCTCTCAAGCTCTCATCGCCTCCTACCTTATCTCTTGTCCTAGAAAAGATGCAGAGATGATGATGAAGATGAAGAAAGGTTCTCAGGCCTCTGCACTGACCTCCAGTGTGTCATAGAAAAGAGTTTAAATCACTGCTGCTGTAAATCCCTCAGTGGCTTCGGATCAAAATACATCTCTGACCATCTTTTACCACATGAGTCCTCTCAGCCTGTCAGGACAGTTAACCAGAGTCTAAACTACACACAGAGAACCAGTGTTCAGTTACATCAATCAGCCTACATTTTCACATAAGCATATTCCCTTATCAATATATATCTTTCACAAGACAGGTTAAAGTTGAATTTATTTAGTTGAAAAAAATTACAGTGAAGAGCTGTAAAGCAATTAAAAATTGCATATAAAACACTACAACCCAGGGCAAGCAATGAGGTAAGACAAGTTCCCATGTTTGTTTATCTATTAATGATGAATACCCATTTACTGAGAGCAAAATGAAATGAAGTGCTGCTCGACACTGAGTTCATTAATCTGTAACGAGAAACAGTAGGAGAGTGGTTATTGAGAACACGGCTCCCCGCTGTTAAGCGGTTCTGGTTGGCAGGCATAATGATGTTAGTTTTACATTAACTTGATAATATTCTCCCCCAGAGGCGCCACAGAATATGTTTCCATCAGGGCAGATTGTGATGATACTAATTCTTAATGATGTTGACAGTGTGCTCGTTTATAGTAGATTTTTTTCTCTCTCCTTGTTTTATAGTTTAGATTTTGGGTATTTGAGTGATGGTCTGCTCGGACACACAACAACAATGCTCGTGTGCAAAATTACAACCAACTGAAAACTTCCAATGCTCGTTTATTCAACAACATTATTAGCCACAGCCATGATATAACAGTATCTGATCATTCCTATCATTGTTATCATAAGAACATTTGGTCTTAATTAGATACAGTGCATATGAACATAAAAAGAATACAAAATAAACCTGTAACTGCAGCAGAGACGATGATGATTAAAACAAGAAAAAGTGCTGTTAGTTCACATAAATGAGTTTGTTAAGCTGATTATGAACCACAGACTCTTTTCGTGTGATTTCACATTCATGTGAGGTTGTACTGAAGCTCAGCAGTGTTTTGGGCTAAATGCTAATGTCAGAAAGTACAGCTAAGGCTGATGGGAATGTCATCAGTTCAGATAGATAGATAGGTAGAAGTCATCCTCTACAGATTGTGAATGTCGATCCAGTCGCTGTCAAGACATTTAATTCAAAACCACAAACTCACTCTGAACTGAACTGAAGGACAGACAGACAGACCGACATTACCAGCCTCAGAACTATGCCACTAGTGTGCATCTGTGGACCAGTGGACAGAATTATTTGGCCATTTTATCCAACATACTCTAAAAGGCAAAACTGATGAAATGAAAAGAGATGTTTATCAGTTCACACAGCTCTTGTTCACACACTTGTCCCTATAAATTACGGCCGGGGCTTCACTGAATTTAGATCTTGCAGTAGTTGTTTTTGTCTGCTTTGCATTTCTCAGCTCATGTTTGATTAATTTGAAACTTTGACTTCCACCACCCATGGGTACAGACACCCTGGTGCATTCAGGGTTGAGTAGAAACCAGCAATTAATCTGTCACTTTCAAAACAAGTCCTTTGTGTATCAGAGGGGCCAACGGGCGGCCATAACACACCCACAATACACACACACACACAAATCCCTGTGCGACTTCAGTGAGGTTACCTTCTATGAGCCCAGCAGTTAGTAATGTGTGTTATTGTTCCAGAGAGAGACAGGGGCTCCCCTGGTACCCTGACTGAATGGCCTCCTTTGGTTTACAGCAGGTTGCTGCTCTCCTCTCAGGCTGTATGATTAATGGTTTGCCACCATAAATGTAGGTCACCAATGACAGCGTTATTATAACATTATGTGAATAGATTGCCATTATTTATTTTAGGAAAATGAGTTGTCTGTGTGGGAATATTGAGCCTGTGAGTAGCAGACCGATCATGGTTTGTCAGGTTATCACAATAGGTCTATAAGTAATGCTAAATGGCACCATATTTTATGATAATAAAAAAAACGGGTACCCTATTAGTCTGTATGACCATTCATCTCAGTCTTCTCCTGCTGCCTCGTGTTTAGTTCAGCCTTGCTTCACTATTGCTTGCTGGTGCAGTGCTGACGTCCTGAGCATGGAAATATCTGCGGTAAGTTAATGCAATAATAAATTTGTCATCTCACAAATGTCCTTTTAATCTCTGTCGCTCAAGCTCCACAGTGAAAGTTATTCATGACCTTGTGATATTATTATTTAGCCTGAGAATTTTTCAAATATTTAAAAAACAAGTCTCTTTTCTTCTTCTGCATATTTTAAGAAACAGATATCCACAAAAATATTATTCAGTTATCAGCTTGTTTTCAGTTTGTTACACTGTGGATTGTATGTACCTGTACATCATCGTACTCTCATCATATGATGAGAGTTCAAATGACAAAATGTTTCTGTAAAAATTCCACTGTGCCTTAAAACTAATGACAGTGATTTGTATTATTTTCTCTCTGGAAGCCTCCAAATCTGATTCAAACCTGACTGACGGTGAAAAAAACACTGTGTTGCTTAATTGAACTTTTCTTCTTGTATAAAAAAAAAACACATCAAAGGTCAACTCAGGAAAAAAATGTCTTTTTTCAAATGGTACAACCTGAGATGCACTCGAAACCAAACGCTGGTGTGTTTAGAAAAAAGGCTGAAATCTTCAAACACCTTCGGGCACTTACACATATACAGAAGATACAGAAGTAATATGGAATAAATCATTAAAAATACTATATATTGTCATATATTGAGTGACCTAACCAATGTGTGTAACACTAACGAATTCTCAGGCTAGTTGATAAAAAAAAGAAGAAGAAGAAAAAAGCAGGCATACTGTAGAATACATAATGCCAGTGGTTTTCAATCATGTGCCATTGAGGCTCAAGAGTCTGCTGGTTTCCGTTCCAGCCAACAGCCAACACTATAGCAGCTGATTTCTCTGATTACAGTTTCAAAATCACACACAATCAGTCACAAAGCATGAGGGCTTTCACTGGGCGCATTCTGTGACATTTCTGAATCTACGTCAGATGATTTTCTCGACTTAATTCTCATTAATTAAATTTAGGATTTGGATTTTTAGATTTAGGATTAATCCAAGCATAAAAATATAATTCTGAATTAGTTTGTTTTGTCTTGGTTTAAAGTTGAAACAACATAGAGAGAGCACCATGAGGTGTGTGATTTTGTGTGCATGAGGTTTCTTAAATTATCTAAAAATCAACACATAGAAATCGACAAGTATATAATTTATCAGTGAATGCTAAAAAAAAAAGAAAACACATTGACATGTTCTACGAGTAAAAGTTAAGTTTAACAAACCAAAACACTTGGTTACGGTTTCAGAGAGGGCTGTTGTGCTGTTGTGCCGTCAAAGACTAATGTACTGCACACACTGTGCTGTAAGTTTATCTACCATCTGTTTTGAATTTAAACTTCGGTTTAAGATGAACAGATTATCAGTGCTTTCATTTTTAAAGACAGAACAGTCTCAAAAGCATTTATGATGGTTCCTTTCTTCTC
The DNA here is from genome assembly GCA_033238685.1 of Lates japonicus. Lineage (NCBI taxonomy): Eukaryota > Metazoa > Chordata > Actinopteri > Centropomidae > Lates > Lates japonicus. Next base: position 2,640,842 of record BRZM01000067.1, read on the forward strand.
CATTTTGACACCATCACCTCCACTGCCCTCCTGCCGTGGAGGCTCATGTGGTCTCTGACCTCAGGCCAAGCTGACCAACAAATTATTTTGGAAGTAAAAAGGTCGGGACATTATTTTACCCCTGTGCTCCCTGACTTGCAAGACAGCTGTCACTTCTGGTCATGTTCATTTTGAAGGCAGTCTGCCTGCAGAGAGCACATCTCATTGTCCTCTCTTTAAAAATAACAACATAGTTCAACCAGTGTCCTGAGCAGGTTTGTCATTAGGGTAAGTTATGCATGCTCCACATTAGAGCCAGTGCAATGACTCATCACCAGGACACTAAAGGGGGGAATCCACCCTCAAGCAAAACTCTTACACATAGTTTGTCAAAGAGTCTTTGCTTCGTAGGAAGTTGACAGCGATAGTCATTTAGAACAAGTCCTCCAACTTTCCTGTGTTTTGTCAACTCATTCATCCACCCCAGCCTCCTTCCCGTTGCTCGTGTTTAGTTCACTTGTCACTATTGCTTGCTGGTGTTGACGTCTCTGAGCATGGAAATATTCATGGTAAGTTACCTAACAATAAATTTGTCATCTGGCCAAATGTCCTTAATTCTGTCAGCCAAGCTCAAGCAGTGAAAGTTATTCATGACCTTGTGACACATGGTTTTAGCCTTGAGAATTCTCTTAAATATTTAAAAACAAGTCTCTTTTTCTTCTTCTGGCATATTTTAAGAAACAGATATCCACAAAAAAAATATTATTCAGTTATCAGCTTGTTTTCAGCTCTGGTTACACCTGTGGATTGTATACCTGTTGATCATCGCATTTCATCATATGATGAGAGTTCAAATGACAAAATGTTTCAAAAATTCCATCAGCCGAAAACTTAAACACGACAGTGATCGGTACGCTTTTCCGGAAGCTCCAAATCTGATTCAAACCTGACTGACGCAAGAAAAAAAAACACCAGTTGCCAATTGAACTTTCTTGTATAAAAAACACATCAAAGGGTCAACTTAGGAAAAAATGTCTTTTTCAAATGGTACAACCTGAGGACAATCAAACCAAACTGGTGTGTTTTAGAAAGGTTGAAATTCTCAAACACCTTCGGGCACTTACACATATATGGTAAAGATACAGAAGTAATATGAATAAATCATTAAAAATACTATATATTGGTTTATATTGATCCTGAATCCAATGTGTGTAAATAATTAACGGAATTCTCAGGCTGTTGATAAAAAAGAAGAAGAAGAAAAAGCAGGCATGATTGTAGAATACATAATGCCAGTGGTTTTCAATCATGTTATTGAGGTTTCAAGAGTCTGTTATTTCGCTCCAGCCAACAGCCAAATAATTTTAGTAGCTGATTTCTCTGGGATTACAGCTCAAAATCACAACAACAACACAGCATGAGGCTTTCACTACGATTCTTTATATTTGAATCTATGTCAGATGATTTTCTCACTTAATTCCTGCTTGAATTAAATTTTGAGGATTTGATTTTTAGATTTAGGATTAATCCAAGCATAAAAACATAATTCTGAATTAGTTGTTTTGTCTTGGTTTAAAGTTAAACAATATAGAGAATGAGGTAAAAGTGATTTAAAAGGAGGTTTTTAAATTATCTAAAATCAACACATAGAAATTCCGACATATAATTTATCAGTGAATGCTAAAAAAAGAAACACATTGACATGTTCTACAGTAAAAGTTGTTTAACAAACCAAAACACTTGGTTACGGTTTCAGAGGAGAGGGCTGTTGTGTTGCCAGCCAAAGACTAATGTACCATACACACTTGTGCTGTAAAGCCTATTCACCATCTGTTTTGTCTTTAAACTGGCTTAAGATGAACACGAGATTACTAAAGCCATTTTTAAAGACAGAACAGTCTCAAAAGCATTTATGATGGTTCTCTCTTCCCATTGGATACCATCACTGCCTCCTGTTGTGAGTTCATGTGTCCTGACCCCAGGCCGTTTTGACCAACAAATTATTTTTAAAGTAAAAAGGTTAACATTATTTTACCCTGTGCTCCTGACTTGCAAAGATAGTCATTTTGGTCAAATTGATTGAAGAATGCCTGCAGAGAGCACATCTCATTGTCCTCTTTAAAATAACAACATAGTTCAACCAAAGTCCTGAGCAGGTTTGTCATTAGGGTAAGTTATGCATGCTCACATTAGAAACAGTGCAATGACCCACTACCAGGATACTAAAGGGGGGAATCCACCTCACAAAACTCATATAGTTTGTCAAAGAGTCTCGCCTGCAGGGAGTTGACAGCATAGTCATTTAGAACAAGTCCTCAACTTTCCTGTGTTTTGTCAACTCATTCATCCACCCCAGCCTCCTCTATGCTGTATAACTATGCATGCACAGACGACCTGTGGGCTCGTGTCTGTTTTCTGTCGCAGGCGGATGAAAAGGCGTAATGTTGTTACAGAGCCACAAAGTCCACAGAGAGAGGAGGCTGAATGGGTCGACTAAACGGCAGACACACGGGACTACGCTTTACTTATCATTTCTGTGACCAAAATCGCTCCCTAACCTTAACCGAGTAGTTCCTACAGTGAAGGTCATCTACTAGAGTTAGATGATAGGATCAATACCACTCTCATATCTGTAGGCTAACTATGAGGCTTGCTGCCTGGCACTGGACGGTGACTGTGGAGCATAGACATGAGAGTGGTATCTTCTCATTTAATTAGCAAGAAAGCAAATACGTGTATTTCCCAGATATCAAACTTTTCCTTTAACTGGGGACAGTTTTAACTGGAAAGCCAAATTTTTATTTAAACCTTTACTAAAAGCCTTTAACTACAGTAGTGTCTGATCAGTTAACGTAACAACAATAAGACCATTGGGGACGGTGTTTCTGTCCATACAGTACGTATATTCTGAAGGTAATTATAAAACAAAAAAGCGTTTTTGCCTTAATTTTTAGGATTTGAGTTTGTCTGATCTGGATGCACCCTACACAGTCTTCATTCCCAGAAGGACTGTATCTGGTCCCTCAGAGCTGCATTTTCATATCAGCTTTTGTTCTGTTACAGTAACTGTGTATGTTGTTCTTCTGAGACGGTGGAATCTCACACAGGAGAAAATATTAAACCACTGCGCTTTTGCTTACAAATCACACAGTTCATCACTTATAAATTCGGGCTCATGACTGTCAGATATTTTCTTTACCATGTCAACACAAGGCTGTCAAAATCACATTTGAGTTACCCCAAATCCATCATCCTCCTCATTGTTATGATAAACAGTCAATAAATATGCTGGAGTACCGTACTGAAGAGCACAGGGAGCCATTCTGGGTGACAGCGCCATTGTTGAGGTGGAATAAAGCTACAAAGTGTATTAATTGGAGGTTTCTCTTTTTCTTCACAGCCAGGACTGGGGCTCAAATGCACAACAAATGCTATAAATCAAACTGTCACAACTGGTGGGAGCAAGATGAATTTGATTGTAACAGTAAGGACTTCATCAGACTCTGAGTATGTAACAGGAAGAGGAGGAGTGTGTTTTAGTGGGTGGTAATGCGGATATAGTTTTAACCAGCCAAGCATGTAGTCGGCTGCTTCCGTGTATGTATGTGTGTGATATGTCGAAGTGATTGCAGATGACTACATGGTGGACATAGTTATTTGATTGTGTCCCAAACTATGGATGTTATTGGTGGGGCGGTATCACATCTCAGCCAGTGACCTCTGCATCATTTTGGACCTGGCTGCAGGGATTTACCCTCTCTACTACAAGAGTATTAGTAGGCCTGGCCGTACTGATAGTGCATGATAAGACCCAGCTCACAGTCAGCAAAAAGGTGTTGGACTCAATATTATTCAGCAAACCATATATCCCTTGACCAAACCAAGAAAACATTTCTTTATCCATGCTTTGATGACAACATTTATTTACTTATGTACATTTTGTATGTTTGTTGTTTTAGTTCTGCATAAACCATAAAAGTTATAAACAAACATATAAAATCTTTAAGAAAACAACCTCACCACAAGTTCCATCTAGCAGTTGTTCCATCACGTCACATGACCTTTTATCAGCATATGGAGCAGTTGTCATGGGAACTGATTGCTCCGGCCAACAGCTACTAAAAGGACCTTTTGGTGAGACTGCATTCTCAGTTGTTTTTCTACTTAAGAACGGCTCATACCAGCTAATCTGTCATTGACATATTCACCAGCAGCAAAATGAGGCTTTTGACGGTCGTAGCTAGTTGCCAAGTTGTATCCAGCACCAAAGTGAGCAAGAGCTACTTACACTAAGAGGGAGCCGTTTGGATTCCAGATAAACCATCTTGTGCCAGAGAAAATAACTACTCCAGTTCTGTTATTCAGTTTGCATCACAGCAGTCTCACGCTACAATCGCCTTCCTACACATGAAACTATTTTGTCTTGTGAGATTTGTTTTAGTTAACAACCAGATGCGCTTTGCTAAGTAAAGTAAATTTCGTTATAGAAATTGCTTTATTGTTTGATGAAGAAAGCAGAGTGAAGAGAGACCAACAATCACTTCCTCCTCTTCGCTATATACAGACAAAGAAATGCACCACCTCTTTCTTGGTAAAGTCTTCAAACATCAATAAAATTATTTGTCACGCATTATCTGTCATTTTACAACGCTTGTCACAGTACCTGCTAAAACACTTTTTACCAAAGAAAAAATATGCAAATCTATTTTTCCTATTTCTCCTTAAATACTGTAATGAATTGGCATGAATGACAAGAAGGCAGTGTAGTGAGAAGCCTTTTTCTTGTCTCCATTAGCAGGTCCTGTGTTTCCAGAGAGCATCAAAGAGAGAGGAGCAGGAGAACGCAGAGGGGGGGAAGCAGGCTGTGAGCTTCAAGCTGCACACAGAGATAAAGACCAGACATATCTGCGAGTGTGTGTGTGGGAGAAAGAGAGAGGGGAGAGAGGGAGAGGGATTAGGCTGACTTTGGCTGGCTCTGCTCCATTGTGACAGCAGCTCCTAAGAAGCTGCACACTGCCACATGACGGACAGGGCTTGGAATTGCACAGATAACGTCTGCCTCTCTCTCCCTCCCTCTCTCTCTCTCTCTCTCCCTCCCCACTTCACTCTCTTTCTCTCTCTCCCTCTCTCTTGCTGTGTAGTGTCTGTGTGATAACTGTCTTTTAGCCCCGGGACACTTGAGCTTTACAAATTTGTGTGACTGGGAAAAATAGACTCCGAAGGTCATTGGCTTTAGAAACTGTGCAATTATATTCATTTGATGCTTTGTATGTGTGTGTGTGTGTGTGTAAAGGAAGAGGAGAGGAGAGATTGCACGTCATGAGAAAAAATGTTTTTCCAAAGATATTGTACTGTTAAACTGTGTGTGCTGCGAAAGACAGAAAGAAAGACAAGAAACAGAAGCAGACAAAGAGGAAAGATTGAAAGGGACAAATGAAAAGAGAGAGAGAGAAGAAATACAGTTTGAGGTAGAATTAAATGGCCTTTGTAAGAGAAACAGAGCAAATAAAAGAAAAAGCCACAACGAGGCCAGTGTAAGAGACGTCCAAAGGAAAAAAAAACAGACCAAATAAAACCTCTTCTTCTCGCTCTCTTAGCACAACTGCATTAGACGTTACTGTACAAGACGGTTCAAGAGTTTTCTGCTGTGCTTTAGTTGGAATGACATAAGCTTGTTTCCTCGGTCAGACTTTTTAATGTTTGACTAAAAACCCTCTGCTAAGTCCTGCCATGCCTGACCCTCCTCATTACCTTCATCACTAAATGAAATCAGCAGTGACACACTCTGAAGTAACTCTGCAGTTGCCAGAAGGAACTGTGCGTCAGAGCATCTTTTCCCTTTTTACTTTTCCCTCGTAAATAATGTGATTTTCTGAATGTAGTAGGTTGAATGTATGAGGTTCAAGAGGTCACCAAAGAATGAGGGAAATGTCTGCCTTGACTCTATGTGTACAGATACAGTATTGTTAACCTACCAATATCAAAAAGAAGCAGAAATACCTGGAAGATAACATTAAAGCTGCATGATGACCTTTCCAAACTACTGCTCACTAATGTTAACTCACAAATATGATGCCATTTGAAAATCATCAATTCCACCCTCTCCCATTGTCATTTCACACCTCCTCTCTAGAGGCTCATCATAGACAGCTTCATCAGTAGTGTTTGACGTGCAGCGTACTACTGAGCTCAGAACTGCAGACTCTACGCCAGCGATCGCGTGACAGTGAATGAGAGTCATCGGCAAGCGAGTGCCATTAGCATCATCACCAGATCAAGGAGTCTCTCTGCTTTGATGTGAACATACACAACACCACAGAAAAAGAAGGAAATAATAAAAAAGACTGATTATAAGATGGATGTGATCATATTTGCAGAATCTGTGCACTATTGTCAATAAGTAATAAATAAATGCTCTTATATGCTGTTCAGCAGATGCAGTCTAATGATCTCTTTGCTGCATGTCACACATTTAAATCAATGACGATTTGATAACAAGCAAATTCTCCTTTGCTATATCATTGTGTTATCAGTCCAAGATTTAGATTTTCTTCAGCAACCACTGAAAAGTAAACATTCAGTATTTGATATGATAAAGTTGACGAATTTTTGACATTGTAGGAACCCATGCTGTTTTGTTTCATTTAACTTGGGGTGTAGAGTCAGAGACAGTCCTGGGGACCATCACAGCTGTCGTAGCCAATAAAAACCAGAATGAAGAGACAAAGATGTAAAAAGTCTCTGCAGGACATTGAACATATTTTTATCATTTAACACACAACTTCATAATTATAGTTGTTATTTATCCGCTGGGTCATTCTGGATATGAGGATGATGCTCTTTTAAAAGGGAATTGTATGTGTATAGATATACATACAATCACAGCAACACTAAGATCTGAGAAATCAGGCTTGTCTTTTTTATGTTTTTTTATTTTTATTTTGATATCTATTTTCGTATAAAGGTGAAACTAATATGGGGGCCCACTTAATTCTTTTGTTTTATCTTTTCTCATACATGCAGCCTGTGGAGAGGATCTCTGAACATGAAACAATGAGGCTGTGTGTGAGCTAGTGAAGCCAAGAAACTGTTAATGGGGCCTGAAGGGTCTTGTTGTGTGTGCATCCATTGGCATGTGTTGTTGGTGCATGTGTGTACAATGCACGGCTGTGTGTAGCAATATGTATGTATGCATGTTTGTCACTGTGTGTGTGTCTTTGTGTGTGTACATGCCTGTGAGGGGGCAAGGCTTTTGTCTGTGTCCAGTGCAGTGCATTATTCTTCATTAGAAACAGATGAGTGACTCTGTCTAACTGCCCCTGGGTTCAAGTCAATCCACCACCCAGGCACCTACACACAGACACACATTCAAGTTACGCACAGTGTCTGTTACGAGAAGACAGGACCTGTGTCAGATGCTCAGTAGAAATTAGCATTTTGGAGTTGTATCTCAGCCAACATGGCAGCTTCATCTCTGCATATGTGAATACAGACAGAACGTAATAAGGTACATGGACGTCTTTGTTATGTAATGAATCACAGAGAGAATGAAATGTTCAACTTTGTCAACATCTTCTCATAAAAACTGCCAAAAATAAAGTGCATAAAAGTCCTATAAGTAATTAAAGTTTGGACATTATCTCGGTTTTTGATCATATTTAAGGTTTAAATTTAACATCCCCATCATCCATGTGATCTTTTAATTAGCCTTAACGACAAATAATCTCAAAAGAAATTAGCCTCTCACAGAAAAAAGAAAGGTAAATGAGAATCCATACACTTTTGCAATTATTCATTAATCTAAATACACTGCAGAATATCACATTCACTCTATCTAAAATAAATATAAGTCCTTATCTGGGATGTTATGTGCTAAAATTCCTGAAGTCCCCAGTCAGCCAGTTCTCATTCAGACCAGGATTTTTTCTCTGAGGTGTAACTGGAGGAATATAAATTGAATTTCAGGATGGATAGACTTGCATAATGAGCCTCTCTGCTATCTATCAGACGGATTTGACTAAATATTGCCTACCTCCACGTTGCTGGCTATTTGCTGGGATGGAATTATCCAATATGTGAACACCTCACTATTTCTGCTTAGTCAGTAAGAATAAAGCTTCTGGTGTGTTTGTGGGTTGTTTTCCAGTAAAAACTCATTTTCAACTCATCAGTCTTCAGCATAATATCTACACCAGGATACCAGACAGTGTGTGTCTATAATGCTCTTTATTATTTTTGTATTATTTAAGTCACCTTGTGATATCAGAGATTAAGAAAAAAACTGTAATATGTACCTGATTACTTTGACTGACAGGTAAACAACAGGCCCAGTTGACAGTCTCCAGCTGTGTGCATTTACAGTAGGATTCCTCCACATAAACACAAGAGGTGAATTTGACTTGTGTAGCTTCCACTTCATTGTCAAATTAGCACCACTGTAGAGAGAAAGACAGACAAAGAGAGACTGTATGCAGAGAGCAGATTACATAAGTCCTTCACCTCACATGCCTGACTATGTGACTGCAAAATGCCCAAGAGACTGAGGGATGGAGGAAGGCAGCGAGAGGGGAGAGGGGTGGTGGTGGTGGTGGTGGGGAGCGGAGTAAATTGGAGAAAATTAAGTGGAAGAGGGGAGAGAAGAGGGATTTGAGAGAGAGACTGGGTGAGCGAGAGGGAGAACGAGTGAGTGAGAGAGAGAGAGAGAGAGAGGGAGGCTGATGAGAGGTTTATAAAAAGGGAAAGTGAAGATGATGTAGAGGGCGTATGAAGTGGGCCTCTGTCATTCTAGTTAATGCCAGTCGCCTCGCCTCAACGACGGCAAAAAGACTGCCGCTGAAGAGGGCTCTGATATGCAGCCTGACAAAAGCACTTATCAGATGCGGCACAGCTTGAAAAATGCTGACGTGCCAACAAAATGTTGAAATCAAGTCCATTGGAAGGCAGATTGATGGCCTTATTCAAATTGTCTGGCTGATGCAATGTGTCAGAGAATGTGTTTTGTAATCATTTTTTACTCATTTCTGGAAATTGCTGCATTCATCCTGCACATTTTAATTAAAAAAACAATTTAAATGATGTAATGAAATATAGTTTCTCCATACTTCCTTTAGGTTCTGAATAGTTTCAGATAAATGTGTCATCAAAATAACACGACAAAGTGCTGAAATCACATGTTAACGCAATTATTTAAAGAGATTTGATTCATGCTACACAGCCTCTGTTACAAATCCAAATCACTGGTGCTGGTAAGATTTGTCTTGCTCAAGGACACTTATTTTTTTCAGACAGGCAAACTCACTACTCACTATCCCACTCCAGGGGTGGAATGTAACTAAGTACATTTACTCAAATGCTGCACTTCATGCCAATTTATACTCACAGATCAGAAGGAAATATTGTACTTTTTATTCCACTACAATTATTTGAGAGATGTAATTGAAGCACTGTAAGTAGAAATTTGATTTTCACATGCAAACCATTTAAAGACTTTATGAAATATGATGCATTATTACAGATTAAACTGCCCAAAGGGATATAAAGTTAGAGCTGAAACAATCTGTCAGTCAACAGAAAATTAATCAGCAACTATTTTAATAACTGATAAATTGTTAAAAGTCACTTTTAATGCATAAATGTCATGTTATCTGATCTCAGCTCTTCTAATGTAAAAATTCACATTTGATGAAAATTACATTAAAGTCGACAGTTTGGAGGTCACAGGTACATTTTTCTGCATTTAGCACTCTTACTCTTGAAGTACATTTTCCTTATAGTGTATACTTTTACCTCAGAAACATTTTCAATGCAGGACTTTTAACTAACAGGTGAAAACTTTCTTTCAATGAAATGAAGAGTCTCTGAGATAATATCCAATCATAAATCATGAGAGAACTGGACAGATGGATGAGAGCAGCTGCAGTGAATGAGGTAAGGAGGTGTCTAAATTGGCAAATAAAAAAGAGAAGAGAGAGAAAGAGAGAGGGAGAACAGGGACAGGGGGAACAAGCAGTGATAGGAGGACTGAAGAAATGAAGGTCTCTCTCAGTAGATGTTATAAAATCAAGAGGACGTCCCACTGTCTGAATGTAATGATTGACATCCTGGAGTCTCCCTCTCTGTTTGTTTATAGGGGGCTGAACAAAAGTCAGCTCCGAGTGCTAACAGCAGAGTAAATCCCACATGTGACGAGAGATTAGCCACAGATTTTCTCCTCTTATTGTTTTCAGAGACACTGATCTACTGGTGAGTGTGGTTGATAGTGGAGATTATCAGACCGGCCTTCAGTTTACCAAGGCTTTACATGTGGACTCCAGCTTCTATTAGGAGCTTTGACTCTTTTTATTGGCTTGTAAATGCTCCACATATTGTCACATACAAGATGATTGCTACATAGAATATTTCAGCATTTACTAACCTGACCAGCAGATGTCACTGTCGACTTACAAAACACACACATGGCTTGTACGGTGTTGCTATGGCAAGGAATCACAAGAGAGAGATGAAATATTGATTAATAGAAAATACCCAGTATTAGAGCTTTTAATATTGATATTCACAATAAACACCAACTGCAGCCTAAGAAGGACATGAATATTCAGTTGAAAGTAATTAATGGAAATCACTGGCTTAAATAATAAAACTGATGTTCGTGACCAGTGATTGATTCCCATTAGAAGCATCTGGCTTAATTTGAAAGATATAATTATCCAGCACAACAATGGACTGTAACCGGCCTGTTTCTTTCCCTACAATCTGTAATTATGGGCCATTATGGGCTCCCGTAGTACAGATTGACCTTAATGACATTAGGAAGACCTCTGACGCACTCATTCACAAACACAAATTAGAATACGCACACTCTCGCATCCACTGTGTATGCACGGACACGCCAAACAGGTGCTCACACACACACACAAAGGAAATCTGATTACTCACACACAGCTGTGGAGCAGAAATAGACAACCCGTGTCACTACTGCACATTCATATCTCAGTCTGTCAGTATGAATCTTAGTTTCTGTACAGTTTGCATCATGGTGATCAGATCATGTGTTTAACACAGATGTTGGAGTATAAATATTGATCCGTGGTCAATCATTTATCCCACAGCTCGACCCTGTTGTTGTCCTCTAATCCTTGTTTTCCTCCCTGTAGAAACAGACTTATTTTTCATCCAGAGGAGGCAAACTAAGCATTCGGGCTGTTGGTAATCAATGACTGGCTTCCTGTTTTCACAAATACAGAATTCAAGCTGCTCAGTTTTTGGCCACAGAGCTGCTCTATACTCAGCTACCTTGATGGTATTTGTTGAAAGTGGGGATTTTCCCAAAGGGGTCCAGGAGGTCAATAAAAGGACACCTCATAGTGTTCCTTCAATTTCTTCCTTCCATGAGCCACACACACACACAAGCTCCTGGTTTATGAAGGATGGGATGAAAAGGGAAAGGAAGGGGAAGGAAGGTTTGAAGAAAGGGTTCTTTAAACCCTCCTTCCCCCTTTCATCCCATCTTTCTTTACTCCCTCTCCCTCTCTGCCTCCCCTCCCACCCTTCCTTCCTTCCTCTCTTTCTTTTCATCACCTCTTCACCCGCAGCTTTTCCTGTCGGCGAGAGCAGGGACGGTAGTAACACTTTATTCATTGTCCCTTAGTAACATGAAAATGACTTTGCTGGTGCATCTCCTGGCTTGAACAGGGGTGGGAGCAACACCCACAAAGGTGTTTTCATCTTTAAACTTTCTGTCACACGGCAGCCACGTTTCCATTTTACGTAATCAATGCAGCGGTCTACGCAGGCTGTGTAACTCCTCACACTTCACACACACTTAAGGCATGTGACCCAGAGCCACTTTTAACAGTTTGACTGTCTGACGCACAGCCGCCACTGTTGTGCTGGTGACGTGTTGCTTTCGCAGCACAGTCAAGTGTAGAAAATGTGCTGTTGATTGACTGGTTTTGACCTCCTCTCAGGCAGAAGCTGGGCAGAGTGATGTTAGGGGTATGCAAAGGTCACCAAACTCCAGACTCGGGAAGAGGTGTTGCCCTGACAGGTGCAACAAAACAAACAGAAGAGTGAGGATAGAGATGTGGCTGAAGCACAGCCTGCCTACACAGTTCCTGAGGAGAGGTCTGCTCAGCCTGAAATAACTGAAAACACCTGCGTGGGAGTGAAATTGATCTCATGTCTAACAATCGAGACGCTGTTGAAATAAAACTCTGATTTGATTTTACGACATCAGTGTAAATGTGGCTAATTTTCATCTGTTGTCTTTTGGCCTGATGTTGAATTAGTCATAAAAGCAACAATAAAACACGCGACATGTAGAACAGGAGCAGGTGAAAACACGAAGTGGCTGAACAGGGTGGAGAGCTTATTGGAGTAAGGCGAGCAGCATGCAAACTGGGACATGTACAAAACACTGTTAAGGATGTGTGTCAATCAGCACATTCAGTTAATACACGGCATCATATAATCACATTATACGATCGAAGACACAGGTAAAACTGTTCATTCTTGACTATGACGACAGTTACATAGCTACATATTCTTGACTCAAATGTTCACTAACTAGCTTTTTGGTGCTTTCACACTCATCTCACAGTCTTCTTCAGTTCAGGTTTGAGACTTGTAACAAGTGATAAAGCCAAATATATATATATATATATATATATATATATATATATATATATATATATATATATATATATATATATACATACATATATATATATATATGGATAAAAAATATCACAAGTTGTAGTAGTGATCATTTAAAAATAACGATTATGTGTCGTTGCACATTAGACTTTAACAGTTTGATTAAAGCTGATTATAGAAACTTCTTTTCCTTTTTGACTGTGTGAACAGACAGAATAAAACAAAATAATAGAAAACACTTTGAATCAGTGACAGTGCATTTTGCTGTACGTAAAGCTCGATAACAGAGTGTCAGAGCCAATTTGTGCTGATCTGAAGATTCTGTCTCGTATCACCTGGACCAGATCAAGTCAGTATTTTGATAACAACTAATTAAAAGTATGTACTCTGCGTTTCTAACTCAATTACCCTCTGTACATATAAGTTTTCTTTTATAAGATGTTAAAAATGCTGAATATGATTGTTTGTTGACTGATGTCTCTCCATGAAATGATCGTTTCTACCACAGAGTTTTTACACACAGGCCATTATCAGAGCAAAGCTCAGCAAAACCGTTCATTTGTTATTTCAAGATAATGGAATAATTGTGTCTGATCTCAAACTAATAGGCTACAACAGAATTATGACAAAGCACAGCACGCTCCCAGCCTCCTTGTTGCTCTGCACCATTTGTTTTGCAAATGCCACTTAGTGGTTTTTACACATTTGAAAAAGAAGTGGAAAAAACGTGGCAAACCGCTGAAAGACTATGAAAACATCAAGGTTAAACTTTTTCCAATAATGAGCCTCCTCTGATTAAGTAATTGTGTTTCACATATGAATATGACAGTGAAGTTGATAAACAGTGTGAGTGTGTATAATGTGAACTATGAGAATTACCTGAGCATGAACCTTGAGCTCTGTTGAGGAGCTCAGGCTTTTTATGACCAACATGTTTCATGACTGATAGCAGCCGTATCAGCATCACATTCAGTGTACACAGTCACTCTCCCAAGAGGGGAAATCTATTAACTTTGGCAACTCTGTGCCCTTTCTTGCAGCATCGCAATTAGGCCAAAGTGTTTATTTTGCAGAGTTTGTATTTCTTGACCTATTACTTATAAACAGACCAATAAATTGTGACACAGTTCACACACTCAGCTGGAGACTATCAGACTCACCCCTCAGTTTCTAAATGTGCGTCTACTGACACCTTATAATAAACATACATTAAAATATTTCCTGTATGAATAATATCTGCAAGGAGAAGAAACTACTTGAGTTTTCGGACTTTCCCCACACACACACATTTGGCCACGCAGCCATTACACAATGGGTCTAAGCCCAGAAGATGAATCCCAGATTAATTCTCAGCACACTAGCAGGATCACCAGGAGCCTCATCACACCCACTACTGCGAGATGAGCTGAATGTTATCAAACATGCTCAATATCTTTGTCAGTGCTCTCCTGGTGCGCAACCCAGAGCCTTCGAGCGCAGGCATTGTTCCAACAGAAAAACATAATTTGCAGTTGGCAGAGGTCTTATCAGCGCAGACAAAACATCCTCTAACGGGCCTTTGGTCATAAGGCAACTGATCTGTCATCTGCTCGGTAACATGTTGACTGTGAAAGCAACAGCTCGATGAGGACATATTAGCTTTTGGCAGATTAATATGTTTGTATTGTTTGAGGAGCAACTTGAGACTTTGGATTTGAAGTGTTAGTTTGAGTTCAGGCTGTTAATGGTGAACACTGAAGCCATTTACAGTTTAAAAGGTAGGATATAAAAGGTGTGATAACGCTTTACAGCATATGTCATAAAGCTTTGTGGTAAAGTCCAGCAAACCTTGCCTCTGTCCAAACTTTCACCTTCTCTGTACTAGATTAACGCCTTCACTTTGACACATGAAATGAGCTTTTTAATTTTTGGCCATTTTGTTGACAGCTAATTCAACAGATCCTTCCAAAGGACGTGTGTCTGATTCACACCTCACAAAATATTACCTTTACTGAGCTGAGCGAAGTCCAACACAGACCGGTGGCACACGCCCAAGTCAAACCAGTCATCTTACACTCTACATACACCCACACACCAGCAGCTGACAGACGCACATTGGCGTTGGTGGACGTGCTGCCTCAGACAGTTGGTGAGCCGTATAGTTGGAAGACTCCTGAAACCAGGTCAGCAGCTCAAATTCACTTCATGCTTCAGCATCACACAGCTGCGCCCAGTCAACACTGCGACATGCAGGGTGTGTTTGCACTTGAAAAACAGGAAAGCTGCTGGTTGGCACAGAGTTTCATCACTGTAGCTTGTGTGTTGTGATTGGAGGAATTGATGGTGTTACCATGGTCCCTTGTCACTGCAGTCTCCTTTTACTAATAATCCACACAGATCCCAGCAGCACCTTCCATAACTGCCCATAAAATGGCTTGTTTAATATTTAAACTATAAATGCAGATGTTTAAAAAAGTGTGGTATTGTGGACCTTGATGTTCGAGCTGCACCAGCCTTTTTCTTCACAGTAATGTCCACATATCATGACATGGAGGAAGTTAGAGCCCCTTGCTGCTCAGTGTGTGTGTTACTGTACAGTGAATCACACACACGCACTGAATCATGGCACTGCGAGTCATAATGCGCCACTCCATCAGGTGAAAATCCCCCATTCCAGTAACAAGGTAATTATGGCTGCACTTGTTATTGTGTGAACTTCAGTCCAGAGAGAGGGTGAGGGAGACAGAGAGGAGAAGGAGAGCTGGAGAGAGACCGGGGTTGAAGGGGGGCGGGAGGTAGACTTTCTTTCTCCTTTCACATTCAAACCTCTGTCCTTCACTCGTTTTCAGATTTTCACCCGGAATACAAGCTGGAATAAAAAAAAAAACGGACTTTTCCCGGAAATCCATGATCAGAGGTAAGTCTGCACAGACACATTGTTGACTTCTAAACTTTTTATGTCATAGTCAGGGTATTTTATTTTTGTTTAAATATGCAGTTTCTCGATCTTGAAGCCTAAAAGTTTCTGTGTGAGATCCTGCAGCGGATCAACAGGTGGCTCTCTGCGCACCGACTTGTAGTATTTCGCACGAGAGCCATTATTCATTTTGATAGATAGGCTCCATCAGGTCTCAAAAGGGCAAAAGACAGCACGATTCATCTGTGTTCCCGCTCTTTTCTAATGAAATCAGACAGGCAGCGGTCATTACACATAATCACATTGAACAATTAGTGTTGGATAAATGATTGATAAATAACCTGCGTCTTTTCTGGTGCGATAAGTGCTGTTCAAATGCAGAAAACACGCAGCAGATCAGTCTTATCCATCCCTCTTTATCTTGTTATTCTTCGCGAATTCGGTGAGTAACAAGGTTCCTAAATATTTGTGTTGCGGAGGCAGTTACTGTATAAACACAGAGGCTATAAACAGAGCGAGGAACATGTTCACAATCACACATTTCAGCTCCGATTCAAAACCAATAAGATGTAGGAAAGCTAAAGATCAGTGTCTATGAATTGAGTTACTTCAGTTTAAGCTTCTTATTGTGATGTGAGGCTCAAAATATGAGAGAGGTGTAACACTGCATGTAGCCTATGAGTGTCTTAGCTTGTCCTTCATATATCCTGTGATTGTACATTTGAATTTCTTTACCTTTAACTGGAAGCTTTTACTGTTGAAAAATGCTGCTCCAGTGTCTCCAATTGACTAAACACCTCATACCTTTAAAGCTGAGAGGCTTTTGATAAATCCTCTACATGGAGACTTATCACCCATCATACTGAATCTACACAGTAGTGCCATAGTTCATGAACTGCTTCTAATACTTTCCGTCTCTCTGGCTTATTCATTTATTTGCTCATTAAACCGGTGGAGTGGAGGAGATGTAAACACGGAGGCTGACGAGAGCAAAGAAATCTTAAGTCTTCCAGAATTGACCCCATTTTGATATCAAAACCACGATGCCAGAGTCATCAAAGAATGAGTCAGTTTTTGAGGACGCTCTGCTAAAAACCTCTCAGCCCCCATTACTGCTGTGAGTGATTTGTTTTTTTCCCACGAAACACTAAACACTTGAATGCTTGGTGTGTTTTTTCTCCTCCTCCTGAGTGTGTCATCAAGTGAGTAAGCAGAGATACAGATACAGACAGACAGATACACAGATAGATAGATAGATAGATTGATCGCACTATAGTAGTTGTAATAACATGGGCTCTTTTGAATAGACTCTGTGCAGCCTCCTTTCTTCCACTCACAGTTTGTGTACTGCTGTGTAGTTGAAGGGATCTGCCACCCTTCCCTCATGTGAGTGTTAAAGAAAGCCAGCTGGACAGTGAAAGAGAAATAGCGAGAGCAATTTTAGCCCTGCTTATACTGCATATGCAAACAAAAAAAAAAAAAAAAAAGATTACATGACGTGTCAAGCTGCATTGAAGTTAGTCTGCTTTGTTAAAGATCCCTTAAAAACATGTTGTAAGACATGTTAAATTACTTGCCTCTTAAAATACTGTGCATCTAAATTGTTTTTTCTGAAGAAAAGAAATAAAAGAAATGTGACAAATCGTGACAGTAGCCTAATCTGTAGTATTCATTATGTTTTCCAGGTGTTAACTGTTTGGATTTATGTTACAAATGGACTACAGATCAACACTGATTAAGCCTTTTCCAGTACTTAAAGGATTATCTTTTCCCCACTGGTCGTCATGCTGTTAGTGTTGGATCCAAACTGATTAAATACACTGGTGTATACATGTTTTGGCCCGCAGTTAAAGAAACATTGATTGGCCAACGATGTGACTGGACCTAGAGGTGGCCATCTCACCTACCATGATGGAATCTGGTCTGTCACCTTCCACAGACCCTTTAAACCTCAACACCAGCAGCTTTGTCAACAACAGCAACAACAGCTGGAGCGGCCTCCTTAATGGCGACTCACTGGGGAGCAATCGCACCCTGACCTTCCATGACCGCTTCCACAACGCCCTGCTGGGGGTCTGTCTGGGGCTCCTCTCTCTGCTCACCATCTTCATGAACCTGCTCGTCCTCTACGCCGTGAAGAGGGAGAAGAGCCTCCACACTGTTGGGAACCTCTACATCGTCAGCTTGTCGGTGGCGGATCTGATTGTAGGGACCACAGTCATGCCTCTGAACTTGGTGTATTTATTGGAGGATGAATGGAAGCTGGGCCGGGCTGTCTGCCAGTTTTGGCTTATCATGGACTATGTGGCGAGCACGGCCTCTATTTTCAGCCTGTTTATCTTGTGTTTGGATCGGTACCGCTCCGTCAGACAGCCACTCAAGTACCTCAAGTATCGGACACGGGGAAAAGCCAGTGTGATGATTTCTGGAGCCTGGCTCCTGTCGATGATGTGGATTATTCCAATTTTAGGATGGAGGTCTTTCACACATGTGGACCTTAAACCTGAGGAGGAGAACAAGTGCGACACAGATTTCCGCTTCGTCACATGGTTTAAGGTTATCACTGCAGTCTTCAACTTCTACGTACCCTCAATTTTGATGCTGTGGTTTTACACACACATCTACTTGGCTGTGAGACAGCATCTGAGAGACAGAGAGAGAATCATCCATCCAACAGACTCATTTGGGGAAAATGAGAACGGACAACATGTTAAAACGCCCGAGAAAAATGACTCCAAATCACCCACAAGGGAGCGAGAGGCTCCAATCAAACTCTCTAAACAACAACGCTTGCTGGACCAGAACACTCTGGATCAGACATATTCACTTGAAGATGCTGATAGAACCAAAACTGCTCCTTCTAGATCTCACAGAAAAATTGGCATGAAGTGCCAGCAGACGTCCCTGCTTGCCATGACAACAAAACGACTCAGAATGGCACGAAAGGCCAAAAGGTGCTCCTTGTCCCCTGAGGAGAAGCAGCCCGATTCTGAGATTCCCCTGAGTCGATCCCCGGTGCCACAGGATGTAATTTGCTCAGAGGGGAATAACGAGAGCAAACTTCAAGCATCTTTAAATGAATGTCACGTCACCGTTCCAAACTCAGTGAGCGGCGTCTGCGACATCGGTCAGGTTTCGGACGTGCAGAGATACACGTCTGCTCTCTACAACAACTACGACCCCAGTCACGCCCTGCCCTGGACTGAAGAAGGGGTCGAAGACGCCAGATTGGACCCGGCCAACGCGGTGACTCTGAGGCAGACCTGGCAGAAGTTCATTGACCAGTCACGTCAGCGTATCCAAAGCCTGAGGATCCACAAAGAGCACAAAGCAGCCAAGCAGTTGGGCTTCATAATCGCTGCTTTCATGTTGTGTTGGATACCGTACTTCATAGCTTTCATGGTCATGGCGTTCTGCAGAGAGTGTGTGCACCATGACCTTCACATGTTCACCATATGGCTGGGTTACATCAACTCCACTCTCAACCCTTTCATATACCCGCTCTGCAATGGGAACTTTAAACGGGTCTTCAAAAATATTCTGAACATTCGTTTGTAAAAATCAGCAGAACAAAATCATAGGTGTCTAAATGCTGCTGATATTCACAGAGGAGGAGGAGAACAGTCAAACAGTTGAATGAATTAAGTGTCGGCTTTTAAAGTGTAGATAAAACCGTACATGTATTTTGAGTGTCAGTTATTTCTGTTTGCTCTAGATCTTATTTTTGTAACTTACTGTGCTTTTCAGACTCATGGGAACACTTGAGGATAATGTCTAAATTTAATGTTATTTATTTTGTCTGTGTTGTGCTACAATGATAATAAAATATGTCTAGGACCAGAGGCCTTTAAACTCAAAGGAATTTGATCTCTGAAGCAGAGAAACAGGAGCACAAGTTTAGCGTCTTGGCTCTGGTCCAGAATGAAGGAAAACTATGTCCAAAATGTGTTTTTAAATATTTATTTTCTTGTGTAGAGAAACAGAGATTTAATGTGACAAAGGAAGCTGGTAGAAAATATTTAACATTTTACAAGCACTGCCATGCATTTGTGAATGTATTTTTTGTCACATTGTTTTCTCATCATTGAAACAGGATATGAGACGTCAGTCAGTCCAGGAAAAGCACAAATCTTGGCTAGTGTCTACTGAGCTGATTTTGGATCTGTTCAAATGTCCTTTTACTTCACCCTTCTTTTTAGGGTTTTTAAAAATGCAAGCTTTAAATGATTTATTGTGTTTTTAACACATTAAAGCCATTATCTTATCAATATAAAAATGTTCCGGTCTGGTTTTACCTCCGTCATCTCTTTACTGCCAACATGTAGAATAGGTGAGTGAGTCAGTGAAGTATGAACTAATTACTTATTACTTTATATTTACATATATATATATACTCTGTGCAGTAGCAAACTATTGTCTGTATGTCTGAATCACATTTCCAAAACACAGCAGTGTCTGCATGGCAACTACTTAAATCTACCCAACTACCCAAAACTGTCCTTTAGAAACTGACTGCTAAGCTTTTCACACTCTGCTTTTCACGTCAGTAACCAAAGAGCATCAAATATCATTCCACAATGCTGTGGAAAAGCAACCACAAATTTGAGACTCCTATAATGCATTCCTATTGATTAAATATTTGGAACAAACACACAAAGTGCATCCATCAGGCTCTGGAGACAAAAGCATCACAGTACAATTATAGTGTGTCTCCCCCATTAAAAATCTGCAATCCCTGTTGTGAAAAACAAAGTTAAATCCATTTAACATTTTATCCTTCCCACAACATCAATTCAAAGTGTGTTCAGATTTTCAAAAACAGTTTGTTACATTCAGTAAATAACATTTCTCTCATGCCAGAGGCCTGTTTCTGTGTTTTAATATATTAAGTATAATGTCTGAAATGGGGTGCAATGTTTTGCTCCAACAAAATGTGGGTCAAGAAAGCCATGATGTTTCCTGTGTACAATGAACACAGGCAGGTTGCGAGCCACTACTTAGGCAAATCAAACAAATCAGAGGGAGCTGGAACTGAACTGGAAGAGTTGATGATGTGAAGAAGCTTGTGTGTGATTGCACTGAGTACATCTGTCGACAAAATGGGGCCAGGCTGGTCCTCAGGAAAAACAACGTTCTCACAAATCAAAGCTATACAGTTCTGCTAGATACAGATGATGACACATATTTACTGCATATTCTGTCCCACTGTGACAGTGCTTTCATTATGTTTTACAGTGAACCACTGCAAGAGTGATTTTTCAATTTGGACACTTTGGAGAATGAATTCCAGCTGCTGTTTGGCTGCGTTTCATTCCTTCAAAGTTTTATTACCAGCAACAGAGAACAAAGGTCACAGTGAAGCATTGTGATGATCCATTAATGGTGTTTTAATGGCGCTCTTTGTTATGACAACCAGAGCATATTTATCATCTGAGGGACATTCAAAATGAGGCAAATTCAGCGTTTGAATAAATGTGTTATAGTTAAAGAGGTTTTGATTCAATTTTACTGAATTAGTTTCAGCTAGGTGTACTCACTATTAACATGTTTATTCTACATGCTGTACATGGCTGGATTAACCTGTCTGTGGGCCCCTAATGCGACTACAGTTTACACAGCCTGTGGCAGCTCAGATGCAGGAACCTATGTGGTACATGGTGCATGGAGTATGCACCATGTAAGAACAATCTGGACCTCAAATCCTTAAGTACCGTAATTTCCGGACTATAAGCCGCTACTTTTTTCACACGCTTTGAACCTTGTGGCTTAAACAATGATGCGACTAATTTATAGATTTTTACGGGCTGACGAACTTCATGCCGCAAAAACATTTAGACACCTGCGGCTTATAGACAAGTGTGGCCTGTATATGTACTTTTTTTTTCTTTTTAAATTTAGTGGGTGCAGCTTATATTCAGGTGCGCTCAATAGTCCGTAAATTACGGTAATCAAATAACCAAAAACTGTCACACTGGAGGTCTGGGGACCTGGGACAGTGGCCTGCTTTGCCCAGTTAGTAATCTCGCTACTTTAATCAGTCCAAAATCACAAATCACCAAATATATCATTTATCCTGAGACCTGTTAGATCATATCAACATGGAAAACAGAATTCTGTGGTTTCACAGCACAGTGACTGATACCCTTAAGAGATACTTCACTGTAAGTTAGGGAGGAACCTCAGCTCTGCTTGTGCAAATATAGTTTGCATGCACCGATGTGCCAAGACCAACACTGGTAATAAAAATGAGGGAAAGGGTAACCTGAAATACGGGCTATAAGCCCGGCTGGACAGCAGCATCCACTGTAAAATAATAGGGTTAGGGTTAGACTAATAAACACTAATAAATGTTTTGATATCATACAACCTGTATTACTCTCACTACATGTTGTAGCATGGACATGTGGAGCATAGTAGCCATCGGGGCTCAAGCTCTGCAGCTGAAATGTTCCCTCAACCAAACAAACATCACTGTAATTCATATTAATACTGTTATTGTAAGAAAGACTGCCAAGCCTTAGTTCAGTGAGTGATAACATCACCACCTTCTGTCAGCTTTCATTTCTTTCAGTCAGTGACTCAGGGAGGACCTCTGCACTTTTTACCTCTGCATCTTTCTTTCTTTAACAATGACAAAGGACGAAAGCTGTTCCTTATTATTTTGTGGTTGATTTATGGGATTCCATGTTTGCCTAAAACTAAAGCGCTCATTAATCAGGCAACTGTGCAGCCTGCTGCATTAAGACTATCTGAGGTGCTTAAGTTAAGTTTGTGTGCTGCAACTGTTTGCAAAGTGTAAAGAGGGTTTTTTCTTTTATATTTTCTGTATCACTTGTATGACAGTGGTCTGATTCATGGATTTCTGAGGATGTCACAGGATATTTGCACATATTTGAAGGATAAACATGTTTTTTTTATGTGATATGTATAAATAGGAGAGGAGTGCATGAGGGAAATTTACCTGACAGGGCATGGCAGACATTTGCCATGGCTGCCAGTGGCTGACTGACTTGACATGGCATTAATAACTACGTCTAAAGATACAGAGCTCTCCTGAAACTGCTGCTCCAAAACATGGACGTGTAAACCACTCTGAAAGGGTCCCACTTTATGTTAGAGAGGTAGTCAACATATTTCAGGAATTCGTATGATAAGTGCTAATTTTCTGCAGAAATGATGTCCATTTGTTCTATTTATATGGCTTTGGGGAAAGTAATGGCAACACAAGTGGGTGAGAGGGGGCCAACTTGCTTCTCTGCCTGTGGCCACTTTCAGATTACAATTGCTCTGACTGGGATGGTTTATGGTTAAGTAGATCTGTTATTAAAACTTTAACCTTGCCTTTACTTTAAGTCATTTACCCATAAACCTAAAAAAAACACCAATTAATTTGGTTTTTGGAAAACTGAAAGACCATGCCATAGATTTTAAGCTGGTTATCTCTATAAACCAACCAGTGGATGTAAACCTTGGTATTGCAAATCTCACAGATACTGTTAATGTCTGAGGTCCAGCTTCATTTGTATGTTTGACTGTATTTGTAAAATATTGGCTTTCTAAGAAAAACACAAAATCTTTTATTTATGAACCATTTCTCAGGTGTTGTTAACTTGTAAAAAATAAACATATTCTTCACGGATACAGAAACTTACAGAGCTCTCTTTAATTTAACAACATTTTTAGGTAAAAAGAAGTGTGAACATTTTTATTATTTTACAGTTTGTGAGTGATAGCTGAACACTGTGCGCTTTTCCCCCGCAGTGTATTTTGGAGACGGTCCCTAACTCAGTGTTTCAGAGCCCGGTTTTCCAGATGGAGCTAATTTCTGCCTCTCCGGTGTCTAATCCGGTGAAAATAAACTCGTAGCTACTTTCTTACATTCCCGGTGGAGCTGGAGACGTTCGCCTGTTTTAATACGGTTATGTTTAGCCTGTGATTTCTCCTGTTTAAACCGGTTATTACAGTGAAGCGGACAGACTTTAGTTTGCTGCAGCTTCACGTCCTGGTTCACATCTGATCAATCCGATATGAAAAGAAGCGGCGCGTACAGGTTCCTGTCGGTTTTCTCGTGCTTTATCGTTTGCGTGTTTTTATTCATATTTTGGTTCTTTATATTTTACTCGATGATGCTCGCACCATAAAACATACACAGACACACACAGATCTCAGCAGCAGCTAACTGAGGCTAACTTGACGTGCTACTTACCCACACTGCACCGCTGTGTTGACAAGTTCCCCCGGCTCGTCACATGATCGACCTCACCAGGAAGTGAGGATTTCTGGTAAGTCTGGTGACAGAAATCAGCTTGTTAAATTTGATAAAGAAACGTGTGTGTTTTTTTTAACCTGGATCATCCGGGTGGAATCACAGTGAACCGTCTGATCGTGGTGTGTTTGATGTTGGTCGTGTTTAAAAGCGTTAAGAGGAGATGAAGCTGCTGCTTTCATGTGTCTGTGTTAACTTGCTGCTCAGTTCCTGACACAGTGAATGTGAAATTTAAACAAACTCTAACTTTCCTGTGAAGATCCTAAATGTTTAAATGTGTTGCTGCTGCATTTTTTCCTGTAACAAATCATCCAAATAAAACAAACCTGGTTAGTTTCAGTTTGTATTTTTAGTTCATTTTGGACAAAAATGTACCAAAATGTTTCCATCATCAGAGTTTGATGTGGACATAGTAAATGGATGATTCATCCTCTCACCTCTGAGATGAACTGATTTGTAGTTTACTCAGTAATATGTCACAGGTAATGACAAATACTTGCCACAAGGTAGCACAATGAAATGTGGAGAGCTGAAACAATTAGTCGATTGATTAATTTGTGAGTCGTTAGAAAATTAATAGGCAACAGTTTTGATGGTAGGTTAATGGTGTACGTCATCTACGAAGCTAGAATGCCAAAATTTAGCTTGTTCCTTCTCCTCCAGTGTGATGTGATCGTCTACTTTTCTCTGTTTTATATAATTAGAAACTGAATATTTTTGGATTGTGTATCAAACACTTATTAAAATGTTTGTTGTGTGTTTGCGTGAAGCCTGTTAGTTAACCTTCAAACTGTATGTGCGTCTAAGTTATGACAGGTTATTGAGCCTGTAAGTGTTTTGTAACCTGCAGCTGTTTGATTTCACAGCTTGTGAAACTTGCAGCCTGTTAGTGAAAGTTGCGATGGCGTCTGACACCAGTGGAGCGGCGTCCTCCGCTGCAGACCTCAAGCTGCAGTTTGCTCCCTTCAGCAGCGCTCTGGAGGCAGGTTTCTGGCACCAGCTCACTCAGAAGAAACTCGACGACTACAGGCTGGACGAGAGCCCCAAATGCATTAAAGGATACTACTACAATGGTGGGTCGCTGTTATGACAACTCCTCAGTTGCTGTTTTTTTGACAATGATGAAAACAGGTTGCGCAGCAGAGGCCAGTCTAGATCAGTATGTTTTAAATAACAACTCTGAGACATTGTTAAACTTTTTAATTCACATCTCTGTCCTATAGGTGACCCAGTTGGTTTGCCCACACGCCTGACTTTGGAGTTCAGCGCATTTGATGTGTAAGTATGATGTTGTCTACATAAACAGTGCTGCGAACAAAAATAAAGGTTGGAACCTGAAGTGTAAAAAGGCCTTTATTTTCACTCATGATCTTAATGACAAAACATTAGATTTTTAATACATAAGTCATGATCAAACTCACATTCAAGAATAACTGAACTTTCTGAGATTAAAAAGATACAGATGTGGTCTTATGTTAATGTCACAAATCATGTGTTTATAAAAAGACACACCACCTTTACTCTAGCAACTGTCAAAGCTGTTTATAGGAGCTCATGTAGAGACATCCATATGCTGGTATTAATAGTAGTTTCCTTTGTAAGCTTTTAAACAATATGAAAAGCTGGGTGAAGTTTTCGTTGTTAAGAGAATAATGAATGTGTGAAGTTTATCTTCCAGGTCAGATTAGATCTGAGCTAAATTTGTATCAGCTCTCACACCAGGTCATTTGAAGGCCTGCAACAACAAAACTGTGTTTTCACACTTACAAAATGCATCATTTACAGGACATTCATTCAGTTTAACAGAGGTGTGTGATGTTTTTTTCTGTCAGTGATGGTCCGACCCCGGCCCGCTGCTGTCCAGCTGTTGGAACACTGTATAACACCAACACGCTCGATGCCTTTAAGACCACAGATAAGAAAGCTCTGCTGGAGAAAGAGGCCAAGGAGGTAAAAGACATCCAGAGGGAATATTTCACACACAGGCTGTGGATGTGAAAAAAGTTGTTAAATAGAAAATTACATGTTTAAATGAATATAAGTGTTCATCTCTTGTTGTTTTGTAGATATGGGATGCCATACAGTCTGGTGCTGCATTGAAGGACCCGTCCATCCTCTGTAGATTCATTCTGCTGACCTTTGCCGTGCGTCCAGTTTATTATAAATGTACTACTTCCATGTATCAGTTACTTGATGTGTGACTGACTTTTACCATGTTTTTAATCCCTTTTTTTTCAGGATCTGAAGAAGTACCATTTCTATTACTGGTTCTGTTTTCCTGCGCTCTGCTTCCCCGAGGGGATAAAGATCATCCAGCAGCCTTCTGTCCTAGAGCAAGTTTTCTCTGCGAAACAGGTTCATTTTTAAAGATAATTATACAACAACTGGGATTAATATTTTGTACAGAACACTTAAATGATACTGTTGGTGTGTCACACCTTCCTCTTTTCTAAACTGTCAGTTTGCAGAGGTGATATTTAAAATTCCCATTTCCTTTTTAGTATCACTCATAACCTCTCCTCAGAAAAATGCAGCTCCTCAAAGTATTGTTTCATACTCTGATTAAAACTGTACAGCTTAAAAGAGTATAATGAAGTGAATCCAAGGAGTGAAAAAGCCTCATTAAGACAGAATCAGAATGACTCATGAAAAGTGTGACGCCAGTCGCAGACCATAGAGATTGCTTTTTCCTCCCCCCTCTCTTCCCCCCTCTCCTCCCCCCTCTCCCTCTCTATTGTGTCTTTCTCTGGACGTAAATAATCAGTGTTCTGTAACTTCATAACTGAGATTCATGAGCTTCAAGATGACATTCTGACCCACCGAGGTTCAATCAGTTTAATGATTCGACCAAGCCACAATCACAACATGACTTCACTGAACAGTCGTAGTGTTATCAGAATGTAACAAAACTAGTTTCAGCAGTTTTGTTCATTTATCTTAAAGACTGATGCAAAAATATCATTTTCATTCTTGATGTTTGTGAAATAATGACTTGTTTTTGGAGCAAATTTTCCTCTTGGAGGGAAATGACGGACCACAGTGAAGATTTTAAACTGATTATATCTTTATAAACTAATTGGTAGATTCATTCCTTGGTAGAGCAAATTACTGTGTGCTACAGATACTGTTGATGTCTGAGCTCACCCTGTATGTTTGACTGTATTTTTGAAATATTGCAGTACTATAAACAATACTTACCTTTTCTAAGCTAGATAGATATGTATATATGTATATGTAATTTGTAAAATACACACTGTAAATAGGCCATATTGTACAAATTTGAATTTACAACAAGATCTATCTGTGTAACAGGTGCCATAATATCCTCTCATAATATATATAGGTATGAGACATTGTCCTTTAAAAGCCCTGTGTCTGTGGTGGACAGTGTTAATGAACAGCACAGAGGTTTCTATACATATTGCTGATGCCTCATTATTTCTGTCTCAGATCGCAGCCTTGCAGGAGGCCTATGACGGCCTGTGTATAAAAAGAGGAACCAGTGCCGTTCCTTACTTCCTAATGAAGTACACAGACGACGCTGTTCAGATGGCTCCGCTCGGGGACTGGGATACATTCTTCACTGATACTAAGAAGGTGGTCGAGTCAAGGCTGTTTTATTTATGTTGCTCAAAATCACACAGTTGCCAACTTATTTAGTTTGTATGTGTTTTTTTCCATTTATATCTTTTAAATTTCAGAGCAGACTATGATTTAACCCTATAACGCCTAACGTATCATATTTGATACATGAGTTTTTCAGCCCTCCACATGAGCAGTGTGATATTTTTTTCCCTGATAAACCTGATGTATACAATCAGATACATGCAGTGCACAGATAATCCAACACGGGGTAGTAATTTACTCATTAGAGGGCCTTCCAGTGACAAATTGAAACTCATATATGGAAAATAATATTTTAAAATTTTTTGTTTGTTTGTTCAGAGGGACCAATAAAGGCTCCAAGTTCAAAGAATTGGAATTTTCTGTCAATTATTTAATGGTTTAGGCTTTACAGGGTTAAAATGATTTACGGAGAGTTTGACAACTATTAACTGACTCTGTTTTAGTTTAAAATATTTAAAAAGATTTGTTCAGACCTGTTTTTTTCTTTCATATGTAGATATGTTATCACCATCTTTATTTTTAGATTGAAGTTGGACCATCACTGTAATTTTAGAGGCTCATCTAATCTGTTAGATTATAGTGTTGTATTACACACATGCACACTTTGGTAATGTAAACACACCTTGTTTGGTTTTTCTAGGTTACTGTGGGCGTCTATGATCCGTGTACTCTGTCTCAACATCCTGGCTGGCCTCTGAGAAATCTTCTGGTCCTCTTAGCAAATCGATGGTAAACCACACTTCTTTGTGTGTGTGTGTGTGTGTGTGGGGAGGGCGCTTGTAGTTTCCTCACTGTGCATTTAAAAACACATTTTGTCATGAATTTAGCTCTGAATGTTTTTTAGCTCACACCGGCTATTTTGTTCAGGCACAAAGCCACAAAGTGAAAGGAAGGAAATCCCTTCTTAACTGATTTCCTGGCTCTGAAGTGTAAGGAGCAGGTCACAAACATCACTGTGATTATGGATGCTGATATCAACTTCCAGAGTTGATAACATTGCTTGAATAGCGTTGTAAAAAAATCTAAAATGAAAAGGTTTTCTGTTGCATTCAGACTGAAAAGGCCTGCTGCTTAGTAACATGATGTTGTAAGAGTTTAGTGAGGAAGACATAAACTTGATTAATTACACTTGTTCCTTGAAGGATCAACAAATTGCACAACATAACCGCTACTGTTAAGATTGCACAGTGTCTACAAAGCTGTACATGCTCCTGATAAACAAGGTTCATTTTTCCCAATAACCTACAAACTGCTCACGTCACGGTCTTTAAACAAAAGTCAGACTTTCCACGGTTTATTTTGTGATCCAGTCATTCTCGTCTGCAGCTGTTTCCGTGTGATGACTTCACTGCTACCCACCGAGACTTATTCTCTCCACCTTCCAAATGGTTACATGTCATGTTAGCGAGCAGTCGTTCAGTCTGGGTGAGCTACAGTTGCTGGTTTGTTAACCAGTAAAATATGAGGGATTTATGTAAAACTCCAGAGTTTGGTCTAATGTGTTTTAACATCAAGTACAGAGGCACAAGTGAAATATTTTATAACGTTCCAGCTTATAAATTCCTGGGTGTTGACTGACTTCATGTTCTTGCAGAAAAAATGTTGGAGGTACCGTAGAAGCTTGTATGTGTTTTGTGGAGAGATAAATTTCACTGCAATATTTACAGAGGAAATATTTCAGCACACGCACCAGTGGGGAGTTGGTGGAAAACACACAGATTTATTGCTAAACATTGAATCTAAGAATCCTTGTTTAAGCATATTCAAATATTTACACAAAGATTAGGAACAGTGACATACGCTGAAGTTGTCATTCAGGCATTTTAATCCCATGTCAGCTGGAGAGTTTATCCTCTGCAGTGTATTTACATCACACCACATACAGCCACTTTGTTCTTGGGATGCATTTCAACCTCCAACAATAAAAGTCTGATGGTAGATGGAGGAAATACAGACAAAACATATTGTTTTGATATTGCAAATAGGAAACAACTTCAAAATACTGATGCAGTATTTGGAAAATGTAAATTAAAGAATACAGTCAGCCACTGACGCAAGAACTTAGTCACCGTGCCTAAAATTGCTTTGTGTTTATAATACATTTAGCACATCTCCTGCACTACCAGCAAAGATAATTTATTCTTAATTTTAAACAAGGCATTCTCACACAGGAGACGTTTAAAGTGCTTTCCAGACTGATAAAACAGCACACATAGAGACAACACACATAAACACACATACCAAGGGCAGGTGAGAAAAGTTAAGAACAAGCTAATCTAAACAAATGTGTCTTTAGTTTATGCTTGAGAAATAGAGAGTGGGTGCAGGTGTAAACCTCAAATCAGCAGGAAGGCTGTTCTGTACTTTAGGAGCATTAACACTGGATGCTTAGTTTTCAGATTTTGCATGGATACCTGTTCTACCACCTGAGAAATTGAGGTCATTGTAGTGTGATAATGCAGCTCGGAGGGAGATCAGACTGATTTACCAGAGAACAGTAACGTGATTTTGGCTAAAAATAACACTAGACTTAATGATGATAAGCAATTACGACAGCAGTCTCTCCAAGTTGATCTTGATACCGACTCAAATTAATGAAAACATCATTACATCAAGTCGTTATACTGCATCATCATCCAAGAATGTCTAAAGTTATCACTGCATTTGTTGTTGCACGTTACTGTCAGTTAGGTGAAACAACCAGCTTGGAAACACTGGATACACACATCTCTAAATTCAGTCCCGTAAGCTTTGTCACACTTTTTCCCCAGAGAGCTCAGTTTGTCCTGGCGCTTGTGCTGCTGTTTTAAAAAGATTTTTGTTGCATAATTATTTAAACAGGGAACTCCCACTGAGGCCGGTTCAGCAATAGCGCTCTGCGATACCGGTGGCTTATCAGCAGCAAGTACCTTGAGGGAGTTTAGCCTTCATGCACTGTAGTCAGAGGCAGTTTTTATCCAATACAAACCTCGTCAATCTTGTGCTTGACTACACTTTCTATTGGTGATAAACATAAACTGTTGATACTGGCTTAGGTGGGTGAAGATAGAATTACAGCGTAGCCGTGATGTCTCGCTTGTTCAGTTGTTTCACTGGGTGTTTGTGTAATCTGCCCCAGTCATTTAGTACCATATATGGGGAAATGTGATGGTATGTTGATGTGTGTTGATTATATTGTTGCAAGTGCTCATCTGTCTGTCTGTGGTTTATTGTGCTACTAGGGGACAGAGAGCGATTTCCATTATATTTTACTATTATGTGACATTTTCACGATGTTACATGATCTTCGTGGTGCATCTGTGCATCCTGTGGATGTTCTTTTCATTGTTTGACTTTATTTGTGTTTGTTTCAGGGGCTCAAAGCTGGACACGGTGGAGGTGCTGTGTTTCAGGGACAGAACTCTGCAGGGAAGCCGCTCCATTCAGCACAGTGTCATCCTCCAGGTCCGACTACCTGAACTCTCCAACGACTCAGGTAATCTCGTCTCCTGTACACGTGTGCGCTTGTATTCTTGCATGTCGCGGCATCTCCTGTGTCTTTGTCTGTACATGCATTTGTACTTGTTCATCTGACTGTGCGTGCACTTGTGTGAATTTGGTATTGTAACTGATATGAATCCTCAGCCTCAGTTCACTCTCCACTGAGACTGTCTGCTTCCTTTCCAAGCCACACTAATCTCACACAGCTCCTCCATTATTCCTTTATCTGTTGAGAAAGGGATGAAAGTAATTTAAATGTTAATAGCAGGTCGGGAAAAAGGAGGTGGCTGTGTGATCTTTGAAGGTTTTGTAGAGTTCAGATGAGGTGTCTTTGTTTACCTCAGTCTACCTCCTCAGCACATCACGGGTTTTTTAATTAACTCGAAGACGAGACGATGTATTCATGCAACAAAAATTGATTCGGAATCATTCTGTTTGGTTTTGCACGGACAAATTTGGTATTGTTTTGAAAGAGATTAACCAATCCACCTTGGCCCAACTTTTCAGATACATCAGGCTCAGCTCTGCTTAAAGACGAGATGACACAGACTTTGGGTAAAAAGGGAGGAAAATGTATGCATGTCTGATTTCCTGGATAAACATCCATATCTCTGTCCAGAATGGAAATTAAATTGTACTGATGCTGCTCATGCTGCCTGTTTAAATTGTTAAATTGAGTGCTACAAAACTGTACGAGTGTATTTTTGGGACAAGAACAAAAGGAATGAAGAACTTAAAATACACTAAAATATATGTTATATGTTTTCCTTCTGCTTAACATTCCTCCCTGTATGTCTGGACCAGCCACAAGTACCTTTAGTTTCAGATCATATGACTTAATGTAATTCTTCAAATCTTTCTCATTCTTTTCTTTCATTTTTGCTCTGTGGTTTTTGTTAATGTCACAGGATGAGTTGTATATTTTCACCCGAACACACTCACTGTGTGTGTGGTACGTTATCGATGGGTCTCAGAGGACTATTACTTCAGGACAAAGTAGTTCCAATTAAAACTGTTCACAGTGTGGACCGTCCAAAGTAAATGTAATTTTTCAATGCTGTGAGCACCACAGACTGAATTCCATTCACTGTCGTTGTACTGGCATGAAGGCGGAAATCTCAGAGATGGATGTGTCAAAACTTAAACAGATAAAACCAGAATTTCTTCATGGGTAAATACCACTTATTTTATGCTGTTAATGTGTTTTTTTCTCAGCATGTCCTAAGAGTGTAGGGTGGGAGAAGAACCCTAAGGGGGCCATGGGACCCAGGATGGTCAACCTCAGTGAATGCATGGACCCAAAAAGGTAAAAATACACAACGGTTGTGTTGCAGTGTAAGAGGATCTGTGTTAGGATCTGTGGGTCCTCAGTTATCTTGATTGTCTGTCTCCAGGCTTGCAGAGTCATCAGTGGACCTAAACCTGAAGCTAATGAGATGGAGGCTGGTTCCTTCCCTGGATCTGGACAAGGTGGTCAATACCAAGTGTCTGCTACTGGGAGCTGGGACTCTGGGCTGCAATGTAGCCAGGACTCTGATGGTAAGGATGGAAAAACAAGGAGCTGGGCAAACAGAGTGATGAGTACACTGGAATTTGATGCACTGTTTTAATATTTTTTGCTATCTTTCGCTATGGAGCACTGTTATAATGATATTTGTCTATGGTGTAACTTACGAGAATAGTGACAGCAGTGTTCCTCGGACAGAGCTGAGACAGAGAATATTCATGAGAATCCATGAATTACTCAAACTGTCAGATACTGTTACAGAAGATTGGTATTTTTGAAACAAGGATGTTTGCACTGCAGAAATAGTCTGTCCTGCTCCAGTGTCTCCTGCCTGTGAGCTAACTCGACACAATTTAAATAGACACTTAACACTGAATGACACTTTAATTTTCCCCAGACTCTTTAAAGCTGAACCAACAAAGCGTCCTTATTTAAGAGCTAAATCAAAAGTTAAAATCCAGGAAACAGTCCAACCTGTCACTTTATCAAAAATATAAATGAAATAAATACACTCAAAACATTTTATTGTATGTATTGGTACCACTGATATTCACAGAGCAAATAGAAGTCAGAATGTCATTGAACTACTCGATTCCTTGGAAAACTAGGAGCTCAGCTGATGATCAGTGAACCACTACCAACTGTTAACAGAGTAATCAGCATGTTTAACAGATTGTGGAGAGTCAGTGCTGTACATGACTCTGTGAAACATGCAGTCTTCAGAGGATCAACCTCATTGATAACTGTTATTGGCTCAGGGGATGTAAGCAGCACCGTGTCAGGACAGATGGGACAGACGAACTGATCTGCAGCCAAACTACTAATGATTTATTAGAATCTTATCTCGTCCCTGGCTACCCCCAGGCCCTGCCTGACTTTCACAGGTTGAACAAGGCACAGAAGTGTACCATGAAATTTGCTGTATACTGTAAATAGTTTACCTTCTCTCGTCTTGGTTATTTACATCATATTCTCAGAGTTTGTATCAGACTTTACTTCCATAAACCTCCTCCTCTCCTTGGCTGTTGTTATGTAATTCTCTCCAGTAACCTGTGTCAGATTATTAACTTGATGTTTTCTCATGGTGTGAATATTTATTTTGATTTATAACACCATAATTCAGGGTCCCATTATGTGATCCACACATTTCCCATGAAGATAACCGGTAAAAACAGGAATAACATAATGCTAATTTACACAAGATCCCTCTGTTGTTCTGTATGTTCACTGTTAAAATAATAATTCAGACTTTCAGATTGACAGTAATGTGTTCTAAATTTACCAGATCAGTTTTATAGCAGTTGTGCAGTTTTAAATCATATTCAGACATGGACAAACATTTATTTAATTTGCTAGTAAAATGTAGAACCTTGAGTACAATGCTTTACTGTTTTAAAGTAAAAAAGAACTATTTAAGTAAATGTGTTTTTAATGTTTTGTTGGATTGTACAAAAGAAGAACTTTGATTAAATGACTACGCTGCAGAAAAGCTATCCCATTGTAATGTAATTGGTAGTGTGGATAGACTCAGAACAGGGTGATGTTAATGAAAAGCAGTCAGAATAACCTGAGGTTGTGTCACCTGCATGCTGATGCATCCATTATTTCAAGATGAAGGGTGAATTGCACAAACTGTTCATTTTGAAAAACACACTTGTCACACGTCCTCCCACTCATTCTCACTGAGGCTGCGTAAAACTGCTGCAGAAGACAAGGTTCATGTCAGGAAATCATGGTTACATTTTTCAGAATAATGTGATTAAAAGGTTTGTTTTGTTGTGTGTTTTTCTTTCTTTTGTTCCACAGGGATGGGGAGTGAGACACATCACATTTGTAGACAATGCCAAGATCTCGTACTCCAACCCAGTTCGACAGCCGCTCTACGAGTTTGAGGACTGTCTTGGAGGAGGGAAGTCCAAAGCCATGGCAGCTGTCGACCGACTCACCAAAATCTTTCCCGGCGTGGTGAGTTCTCAGAGTCAAATAAAACTGCCCAAATTGTGGAATATCACATTTATATATCACCTTGTCAGTGAGAATCGAGTCTCAGCTGAGACCGTTTTTTTTTTTCTTCCTAGTTTTCGTTCTTAAAATGAAATACAGTGGTTTGGCTGCAGATGTTTACAGCTACACTGACATTATAATAAACTGAATATATTGTTTATTCTAGGCCTATAATCATATTCCTCTTTGACTGGTCATATCTGAGATGTGATGGCCAAACCATGCAGAAAATGAAGAGTCATGTTAGTTGCATATTAATGCAAGTGCTTTCATTACTTTCTAATTAATAAGTGGGTTCTCTGGGGGAGATATTTCCCAATATTACTAAAATAAAAAGCAGCTAGACACTCATAGCAGGGCTTTATTTTGGCATGAAAGAGGGCACCCTTCTCTTATTAAGCCACTTGGAAACGCATAGAGTGAATGCATATTTATGATGTGAATCAGGTGTACACTTGTGTGCTGCTGCATGCTTGTTTAGTT
The DNA here is from genome assembly GCA_033238685.1 of Lates japonicus. Taxonomy (NCBI): domain Eukaryota; kingdom Metazoa; phylum Chordata; class Actinopteri; family Centropomidae; genus Lates; species Lates japonicus. Next base: position 2,675,738 of record BRZM01000067.1, read on the forward strand.
CTAAAAGAAGCTGTAGGCACTTCATGATGAGATGATTCATGATTTCCTCTCTGCTTGCCCTCCCAGTATCATGTAACACTGTAGGATGAGGAAGGTCACACAGGCTAAAACTCAATAATCTGCTCTGTAAATCATTCTCCAAGTTTTCCCTTTTTAGTTTGCAGTGTAAATACAGTACTCATGTAAATGCCAATAAATATGATCTTGTAAAATCTAACAAAAATAAGATTTGCATCTCAAACACAAACAGGTGGCAGCTGAACAGAAGTGGCATGCTGTTCTTTCATTCATGTAAATGAAGAAGTGTCCTTTAGCTCAACATAAAGCAAACATCTGCATGTTTTAGTCTGTTTTCCATATTAGTACTAATATAATTCTCCTGGCTCTCTGTTAGCACAGTGGGAAAAATAATATCTGCCTTCAGATACAGTCATAAAACAAACAATTTTATGAATCAATTTTATTCTTAAATAAAAAAACAAAAAACCCACTCACATCATTCAAGACTGTATCTCCCACACCTGTAAAACTATATTGGCCCTGTGTTGAACTGTTAAAAACCTGGCTCATGGTTGAACCTAACTGCTGACCCCTGCTGTATGATGTTACAGCCTCTTGTATGTGGTTAGCAGTTATTACATCTTCCAGCTCAGTGGTTCCCAACCTTTCTGCAGCCCCTTACATGAAGCGGTTCATCCAGAAACTCATTTTCCCCTCTCAGATTGTCTCATTTAAAGGCCTGAAAAGGTGAGAGCGCAGAGTCTGACACCTGCGTTCGGAGGTTCTCACACTGTACATGAGAATTTCCATTTTCTGATACATTTAAATGTTGTATTTTTTACTTTGCCACATTTACTCGACAGCTCTGGTCTCTTGTTAGTTAAGATTTGGGTTTTACATACGACAGTCACAGTTTTTAAAGCTGTGAATCTTTTGAAGCATCACGTCGAAGCTCTGTGAATCCTCGGTTTATTTTTGGGTTTCAGATATCCCCTTTTTTAAATGCATTTGGGGAGTCCTGTATCATGAAAGAAGAGCATAGTCTGAGTAATGAAATGTTTACACCCTTTTAACTTAAAGTGACTAAGAGCTGCATCACAGAACTCTTCCTTTCCTCAGCTCGCCTGTCTCCTCATCCGCTCGATCTCACAGTCTGAATCACTCAGCGTCTGACTGGTTAAGCTGTGATGTAATTTGCCTTGAACTCGGTAAGATTGAAGCCTCGTTTTACTGACCCCGTAGGGCTTGCAGTCACGACTTGGTAATAAGTTGTTCCTTAAATGAGATACGATGGACCAGGATGCACAGAGACACACAGATAATTGTCATGTTATCAACTCGATATCTGAGCCTCTGTCTCAGGTCTCTGTTTTCTCTGTGTCTTGTTCTTCTGGGGGAATAAAATAGAAAATAAAGAACAGAGGTTTAGCACTTGATGGATGGCTCTGAGCTGTCATGATGTGTCTAGACACTTTGTTTGTCTACCCCCTATACTAGCTGCATCCATACCTGCCCTCCTATTTTTATCAGTGTGGGTGTGTGTTTGTGTGAGTGTGCGCCTGCTTCTCCCTCCCTTTTTCTTGTTTTTCTACAAACACAGGGGCATCAGGTGCCAGTGTGAAACAAAAGAAGAGATTTGAATACTGCAAACTGAAAGCACAAAAATGCATGAATTGAACTGTGAGGACCTGGTTCAAACGGGGTCAATACGTTGAAAATGTCAGAAGCAGATTTAACATTTTGTCTGTGGACAAATACTGTCAAGTGACATTTACAGGGCAGTTTGTAGTGTAGGCACCAACTTCTTTTTTTTTTCTCTTTAAATTTTGTCAACAGTCAGGTCAGAGCTGGTTGAAGATATCAACAGTGGCATTGTTGGATTGTCATGAAATGCTGTTTATCTTGTCAGGGAAGGATTTTTCCACAATCTGAATTTCCTTCTGTCTTTCTCGGCCGCTTGTTGAGGATGTTTATTGTTAAAATTGGAATATGATTACTATCTCCGCAGCCTGAAATCACCCCCTGAATGCTTAGCAACACTTGCGTCATAGTGAAATGTAAATTCAAGACTTGGTTAACAGCTCCCACTCTTGAAATGTGGAGAGTGAAGTCAAAAGATCCACTGATTCAGTAAAAGTGGCATTTCTTCTTGTTAAGATCTCACACCTCATCTTTGCCCTTTTCCATCCTTCTCTTGACTATGAAATTACTCTTGACATTTCCATTTTCCTGCCCGTCGAGCCTGCAACCCTGGAGATAGTCACAGTAATACAAGTTTGGCAGTGGACAATAAAAGACTTTAAGTTATTGAATCCGCAGAAGCCCCGCTTTCCCCATTTCATTTTACCTCGCCATGTTTTTTTTAAGATTTATTTTTTCCCTCATGGAATTAGAGGTGCTGGTTTAAGGTTTCCTTTTCATACTCTACTATCGACTTATACAGGAGAGCCGGATCCACGCTGACTTCAAGTCAGCTGTGGCGATGATGTGATTACACAGTACGCTGAGGCAATGTTTGGTGACTGCATCTACTATGCTCTCACTTATTTGTCTAGACTAGTATGTCAGACAGCCAGCAGCGAGCAGGCCAAGAGGACATATTTGGCCCACGTTTTGTTAAGGTTTCAGCTTCTGGCAGTCCAGGAGCTGGACAGATCTTAAAGTTCTAGAAATGTATTGAAAAGAAGCATTTTCTGCATTTTTCATTGCAGAAACCAGTGTCAAGTTATGGATATATAGAATAGTTTGAAATATTTTACTGAAGGGCCTGATTCAAACAGTGTTGCATTTAGGGAAGAGTAATAACAGCAGCACTTGTGCCACTGACAGGCGAAGAAGATGAAGTGGACTTTGAATTAGCAAATGTCACAGAGCATTCAGCCTCAAATGCTAGTTACTGCTCACGCGAGCTTTTGTCTTTTTTCCCTTCCTTACTCTCTTTCTCCACCTTATTTTCCATTCTCTTTCAGAATTCAGAGGGTTACAATATGAGCATCCCCATGCCTGGTCACCCAGTGAATTTCTCCCAGGCCACTCTCTCACAGGCCCAGAGGGACGTCGAGCAGCTGGAGAAACTCATTTCAGAACACGATGTGGTTTTCTTACTCATGGATACGAGGGAGAGCCGCTGGCTGCCCACGGTGATCGCTGCCAGCAAAAGGAAGGTGGGAAGGAACATCACTTGGATTCATCACGGTGCCAGAAACATGACTCGAAATGAATAAATTAATGCTCACATTATTTCATATCTGTGATGCATTTAGATTAGTAATCGTTTTATGCCAAATAACAAGTCAGGGCTGGAGTGTTTTGAGCGTGTAGTGAACACACAGGCACATGGAAAACATTTAAACTCCACACAGAAAAGAACCCATTCGAACCCAGAACCTTCTTGCTGTGAGGCGACAGTGCTAACCACTGCACCACTACTCCTTATCACCACTTTTTAAGTTGATATGCTGAATTAATATTCATCCAGAGTCATGTTTCAGGCCACTTGACAAATGTAAGCTCAAAACTGACACTCTTTTAGTGATGATTTTAGTGTTTTCAGTCTCTACCAACTTATCTCTACCAGGCCCCCAGAAGTCAATACCTCAGGGAAATATCAGATATTTCTATCTAAGATATTTCTGCTGTTTGGTTTTTAGAGCTTTTTTGCCTGCTGTGGTGGAAAACATCTCTATGAGAGCAGTGAGACAGTTATGTCCTTGTTTTACCTGTAATGTCACTTTGTGTTTTATTCATGATGCAGAGTTTTTATAGCAGCACTACGGTAAATAAAAAAGAAAAATCAAGGCTGAACCTTTCAGCAGATGAGTTAGGATACAACAGACCTGGCGTCACAGTGCGGCGCTATGGCAGGAGACATTTACGACTTTGTAACATTATTCTTGTTTGACTTTTAGGTGGAACTTGAAATTTGGAAGCTGTTTGATTTCTCTTCCAGGAAATTGAAATTGCTGTTAAACACTGGCTAAACTTTCTGTTTATCCCCTGGAATTGTATTAGTTGCCAGGCAATGTTGTATTTATTAGACGTTGTGTCAGGAACTTGTAATGCCTCCAGTCATTTCACCGATGCAGCTCTTATAACGCTATATGCAGTTAAGTGATTTTGGGCAGCTGATTAGGTTTCGTCCATGGCCGCGGGGCTGTTTCAGACACAAATTGGCTTCACAATTTATTTCCATTGCTTTTCTGAAAGTCTAGAGGCTTTCAACAGTTTAAAGAGCCTTTTCATGTTTCAACTCACTGTACTCTCATTGTTTGTGTAAAACAAGCCATTTAGTTTAATTTGATTTGGTTGAAATGTGCTGTGAGTGTGTTCAGGAGAAATGGAGAATGTATTCACTCGTGCCAAAACTGTTGAAGATCTTTCATTGCCACTGCTTTGTACTTACTATTTATTACCATGACTTACCATAATCGTTGTCTCATGCTGTCCAGCTGGTGATGAATGCTGCGCTGGGCTTCGACACGTTTGTCGTGATGCGCCACGGCCTGAAGAAACCCCCCGTCGGTCAGAATTTGTCTGCAGGGGCTGTAGACTCTTCCCCTTCCTGTTCCTCCGCCTCTTCTTCATCCTCCACGCCGGCCGGCTCCGCGCCCTCCCTCCCAGGATCCTCTCTGTTCTCCAACATCCCGGGGCACAAGCTGGGCTGCTACTTTTGCAATGATGTTGTGGCACCAGGAGATGTGAGACATCAATGCATACACTCAACCTGTTCAGGTTGAATTCTCAAAGATATTTTCTTCATCCAACACTCATTTTTAAAGCTCCTGTAAGTTTTATCATAACCTGGAGAACTCGAATCATTTTAAAATCCTGGGTTTAAAGGGGATATGAATGGGGGTGGCGCTGCCTGACACAAGCTTTCTGCTTTTGAGAATCACATTTTCTCACCACCCACCACCCTGCCTGTGTCCATTTTTTGTACCTCCGACACTCTTTTGTTTCTCTTTTTGGTCTTTTTCTCCCCTGTGACCTTTTGATGTGAGTAATTAATGAAAGCCCATTCATGTGCTATTGAGAATCCACAACCGAGTTATTAGAAACAGCGACATTCAGCTCTGACTCCTGCTCTAAAGGCTGTAAGGGTCCGGCCTGTTGTCACGGTTTATAGAAATATTTACATTTGAATTCAAGGCTCTCTTCTAATTCTAAATGTTAGATATGGATTTGAGTCTGGTGAATGAGTAAGTGAATGAATAAAAATGTGTAAATAATGTCAATGATACAATTGAAGCAAAATGGTGCAACAGATGTTCAAACACATTTCACCTGCCACTGATCAGTCAAACAAGCTGATAATGTAAATTTAAGCTGCTAATGCCTTTATGTCTTTTTTTTGTCAACAGTCTACCAGGGATCGGACTCTGGATCAGCAGTGCACAGTCAGTAGACCAGGCCTCGCCATGATTGCCGGAGCCCTGGCTGTTGAGATGATGGTGTCCATTCTGCAGCACAGTGAAGGGTAAGTCATTAGACTTAGAAAAGTTATTTAGGTTAGTTATTAGGAATTGCAGTTGAAAGATGTGCCATCTTACTACAGTACAAGTGTTATGTTCCACACAAACATAATTAATCGTGCCCTTTTTGCTTGATTAAAAAATGCAAATGTGCACTTTAATTGAAGGTTCTCCTGTTTAATATCTCAGCTGACAGGTCCATAGTTACAGTGAGCCTCAGTCTAGTTAATTGCATGGAATTACTTTCTTGTCCCGATGTTTACCTGCACAGCACAACAAGTCCATGTCACTGTCACTTGTACATCTCGCCTCAGATTCTCCTGTTGCAGCCTGAGATGTACCTCTCAGGACGGTGCAGACAGAATAGAAAGTTTGGATATTTGGGACATTTTGACCAGGCTCTGCAAGGTCAGACACTCACCTGCTATAGTGCGCAGCCCTGATCACCAGGAGACGTCTAACATCCAGGCATCCACCGATTTATGCTGGTACCTCACTCCAGGCTTAAAACTAAAGCAGATTGTGCCTTTGAGGTTGTGGCTCCTAAACTTAAAGTAAGCTTTTCTAGCTTACTTTTGCTTTTTGATGGTGCAGCACTGCAGCTGAGGTCTTACTGCACCACAGGTGGTGTCCCTGAATTTACTCGAGCCCAAAAACTTTGTGTTTACTGCAGGAGCTTTGTCATAATTTCTGGTCCTTCTCTTACTTTTATGCTTCGAAAGCTCTAACACTGCGATCCAGTCAGCCTTGAAGTTCTCTTGGCAATCTGCGCCCGCTCGATATTTTCGACTCTTAAAAGTGTTTTTTTTTTTTTCCCCCAAACACACTGATGGGGATGTTTTCATGCCTATTAAGTGTGTGTTCATGTGCATGAGTGTGTCTTTGTGGAAGTGTAATTGTGTGCGCCTGTTTCGGTGAAAGTCATACTAAAGTGACTGCTTGCTGAGCCTGATAAGACAGCCATTTTCTCTCAGTGTTCTGAGATGTTATAAGCCGTTACAGAGCTGCTCTGCCTATCCTGGATAAAAAGCTTAGAAAGCAAAGGAGAGAAGGAGGGAAGGAGAGTTTTCATGTACTCTCTGTACCTCTGTCGTTGTGTGGCTCCTTTCTCTACAAGATCTCCCTCTTGTGCATCTGCCCTCTCTGCGTCCTTGTTTTCACTTCATAGCTGTGTTTATTCATGTCTGCCATCTCTTTATCCCTTTTCAAGGCCCTTACACTGGCTTTCACATGGAATCTTACTTTGTAACAACCATGGGCTTTAGAAAATTGTCACATAGGGATTAATGTTGCGGCAGTTTGACAGACATTTCTTACTTTGCAAAACCACTCTCAGCTCAGTGTGAGACGTGATACCGTTGTTATTGTTATCCAGAGAGAGTCAAATCTTTTAAACCTGGTTAGATTGACTGGTAAGCAGAAGCTTTTAGATCTCACCGAAAACTTTTTAAGTGGAACTGGACCTCTTAGTTCCCAACACGAGTTTTTTGACAGTACATTGTGTCTTTAGGGAGGGCTCTTTTTTTCCCCAAATAGAAAATCGTTGCCAAGCCATGGTTAGAGTCATGTGTGAAAAGGCAAATGATAGCACAATAATTTTCTCTCTCTCTCCATTCAGAGGCTATGCAGTGGCCAGCAGCAGTGATGACCGAATGAATGAACCTCCCACGTCTCTGGGTCTGGTGCCACATCAGGTCAGAAACACTCACTGAAACTCATTCATGCATCCACATATTTTATACTGAGACCACCCATTCACCCCCCTCCTGCTGGGCCCCCCCGCGATATATGCCTGTGTTGACTGTTAACCCATATCTTTGTGTGATTCTAAGTCTAAAACACTGAAACAGCCTCTTAATATTTCTCCTACTGACGGGGTTGCTATAGAAATAAAAGCAGTTTTCTCTGGAGAGAACACTCCATGCTATATTTATATGTGTGTGTTTGTGTGTATGTGCCTGTTTAAGTTCAGAGTTTTAGTTTTAGACAACATCCCCATTTTAGTTTAAGTGGCTCATAATTTCATGGTCCACAAGAAAAAGGGTAGATGCCAATTTTCTACGTTAACCAAGCATCTCTGATGGATACTGAAAGAGTTCTGGAGAAAACATTGCTGCTTTTTTTTGTTGAGTTTAGTTTTTTTTTTAATAACAATCAAAAATTTACATCCTGAATTTGCCAAACCCTCCATGTTATATCCATTACACAGTATATATACAGTTCATATACATTTCACCATGAACAGAGCAGGGAACAGCAATAATGAACTATAGAAGAGAGACGATTGCACATAAAGACTGGGTTAAAGACTGTTTTAGTTTTGTTCTGCAAGTGAAAAGGCCAGTTTCTGTTACTCTGTTATTATGCACACCAAATACACAGAGAAAGACATCTGTGTAATGTAATGCTGCACAACACTATCTTACTTAAAATGTCATGTTTTTGTTGAGACTTCTACCTCAGTTGTTTGTGTGGCAACTCAGTTCACTGGTATGTTTGAAGTTGTACTTGGTAGTGGTGCTTCACATAGTATTTAGTAATATTTAATTTTTCTCCTTTGAATATGTGGAGTAGCAAAATATTAGAACCATCTCTCAGTGCAGCACCGCTGTTAATGTAGAAACCACAGAGTTGAATCAACATGTTTCTGACGGTGTCAACAACAAATTAAATTGGCCTGATTCATTTGTTTAAAATGAAATGCATTAAGAATAACTCAAGATTCCCAATGAAAAGACTCTGTACATTTCCTAAGGCCATCATAATTAAGAGAGGACAGACGTTTGTGCCAAGAATAAGAATTAACTGTGAGAGGAAGATGTTTTGTGATGTGCAGACTTTGGCTGCAGATATTCGCGTCTTTGTGCATTATCTATTGGAATGAATCCCATTCTGTCTTTTATGAATCACGGATGCTCGAGAGTAGAGATGGGCCAAAGATAAAGCCCTGTAGCTCACCATAACAGACCGTAACTAGATCTGAAGTAGCGCTGTTGTGGAGAACAAAATGAATTTAGTCTAATAGGTTGAGGAGCACCACAGTCTGGGTCAGACAAGAATTAGCTGGAAGCAGTGGGTTATTCAGCTCTATAGAGGAAAATTCAGAGCTTAATATACAAACACAGTGTGTAGTGATATCAGTGAGTTTGTTGCCGTAGCTAATACTCCCAGAACTATGAAGATGCATTTGTGTTTGTTGTGTCTGCTTGTTGTGCTTGGATGTGTCCTTGTGCTTAACTCTATTTGTGAGTTTAAAGGAATGATGAAGGCCACAGGCCTTGTGGGTCCTTTTATAAAAGACACTGGATTTATAAACTTATTGACAGATTTATTTGATTGGAAACTCTGTCAAGACATAAGTAAATATTCAGTATGAGGTCAGAGAAGTGACTTGATAGTTTTCCCAGTGAATTTCCAGGGCCATGAATCTAAAGAGAATCTGCAAAGTTTCTGAGTTGACCTGACCTGAAGGATAGTCCATTGAAATGAACAGTAACAGCGGAAGGCAGGTTATTCAAATCAGTCTCTCGCTTCCTGACTGCTGTCTCATACTGAAGTATCTCACCACCTCCATTTGCATCATCATCAGTATTCATCACCCTGAGAATCTGAATTTTTGCCATTTGCTTGACACCTCTGCTGCTCTGCGGTATTTGCGCCAAATAATGCAGGAGAGGAAATGGTACGTAAACAATGCTTTGGTGGTTTAAAGCTCAGATAGAAGGAGGAAAAGAATGAAGGCGCAGGGAACGGATACAGACGCTAGAGAAATGAGTAAATAACAGCGTGAATATATGTGTGCCGGTTTAATAGGCTTTTATTGACGCTTGTCCACCAGTAATCGATGAGGTTTGGCATCACAGCAGCTGGGAGCAGCCTGAAGCTGAGGGCTGTGGCTTTCTGTAGCCACAGTGACAACGGTAGACGGCGGAAACAAGATCTTATTATTTTTTATTTATAAGGATCTGAACTGAGGAATGAGGTCGAGTTTTGCCTGAGAACTGTAACCCCTTTTCTCCTGCGAATGGTGGATCTTCTCCACTCTGCATTTAATTTCAATTTTTTAACCTAGGTGCATGAATTCAGCAGACCGTAGTGAGCAGCATCGCACCCAGAAACACATTGCATTTATCTACAGCACGCATATTACCCAACCTCACCAGGCCAGCTGCAGCCCGCATGCACGTTTAATAGTCCGCCTATGTCCATCTCACGGCTCTACACTTCACCCACTGGGTCTAATTTACCTGGCCCACTCATCTTTTCGGTTTGACTATTTATCCACTGGACAGGCGTTTGTTCTGCCAGTTGTCTGCCTACATTCATGCATCTGCCTGGCTCTTACTGTGTGTCTCAATTCAACTTTTATGCCCTTTTATTTATCATTTGAATTGAATGATCAGGACCCAGATGGGAAGGAAAAAGATAAGTGAGAAATAAATGCAAGATGAGGAAGGAATGAGCCTGGCTGGGCGGCGAAGTTGGTGAATGAAATGCAGGTACCACATTACACTATGGATTGTTGCCGGTTTGAGATATATCCAGGTAAACCGAGCGTTGCCACAGGTTGGAATTTTGGGTGTGACTTCAAAGCGTCCTAGGTGAGTTTCGAAAGCTTCGCGAATTTCATCCTTGTCTACTTGCTGTACTAGGGAATTTACCGCAACACATATCGGTTACAGTGTCGACCGCCAGATACCAGAAGCTGTAGGAAGTTACCTGCGCTTATTCATGTGCGCGCTACCAGAAAAATATAATGGGTAGCTTTTATTAAAAAACAGGAGGATGGAGTATAAGAGATAGATGAGGGTATGGAAGACAGGATGATGAGTGGGGTTTCAACACATGATGCCGAAGATGTGGTGTGAGTATTCATCGGTAACCAAGGCCCTGAACTATTGCTCGAGCCTAAATAGATGGTTATTTAGAAGGAGATCGGTTCCACTGAAAAGTTTTAGTCCTGCGGCACCAGAGGGCGCTCTTAAGCATGACTTCCTTGAAATGGCACATGGAACCAAACTGCTGCTTAATTTTAAATAATTTAATGTTTGGCTACCTGACCACCGTTATATCTGCATTTCTTTGTCGGCGGAGGCACAGCGCATCAAAACACTTTCCCACCGCAACCAGCGACCTTCTGTCGAAGACCTGCAACCGCCATTTTTCCTTATCGGGGCCGTGGTTGATTGCTATTTTTCTAATCGATGAATAATGATTGTGTTTTTAACAGAGTCGCCCTCAGATTGCTGAGGAGGATCCTGCTCTGTTTCGGTCGTTTTGACGGTTGCTTTCCTCCACAGATCCCAGGTTTCTTCGAGGTCTGGAGAACGTCCTGCCCGCCAGCTCATTTTGATAAATGTAGTGTGGTCACTTGCTCATTTACCTGAAACGCTCTTTTGTTGTAGAAATATCTAACATGGGTTTCAACGAAAGTGAACGAGGAGGAGTCTTTTAATAACTCCACCCAGAGAGAAAGATCAAAACAGGGGATGCAGATCGGTGCAGGTTCTGATTTACTTATCAGGGATTAGATTCTACATATGTAATAACATTGTTTTGAAACACAAGCCACAAGCCTAAGGATTCTATCTCCTATTTCGCATTGCTAAGCGCCGGTGGAGCTGTTTTGAAATGTTGTCTTGAGGAATACTTGAACACGCACACACACACACACACACACATAGAGCAAAGCTTGGAAAACCGTATAGAATAACCAGGTAGCAGCCAGCTTCCACGATGTCAGTGATAGTGTTACGTAATCGGAACGGGCGCACACCGA